>CAUYON010164882.1:0-37561 GCA_963573935.1 Arctocebus calabarensis | reverse complement strand
CTACCCATCCTCCCCCCACCCCTCCCCTCCCTTTCCCCTATCCCTGTATTCCTGTGCTATAATTGGGTTTTAGCCTTCATATGAAAGCTATAAATTAGCTTCATATTAGGGCTGAGTACATTGGATACTTTTTCTTCCATTGTGTGTGGGACTTGGTTCACCAAAACTTTGCCTAGTTTTATAATGGTCCACATGTGTACAATTTCCTTTGTGTGCAGGTAGGTGTGTTACGTAGTTTCACTGTTTCACAGGCTTATGTCACAGTGTTCGCTCTTTCCCTGTCTTGTTATCTTCTCTGGTTTGAACTTTTACAAGTGGTTGAAGATGTCTTTTCTAATTATTTCCCCCCAGAATGGCTTCACTCCTTTATACATGGCTGCCCAAGAGAACCACATTGATGTTGTAAAATACTTGCTAGAAAACGGAGCTAATCAGAGCACTGCTACAGAGGTAAGACTGGCAGCTCTAGGGCATGCAGTTCTTTAATCTTAATGTCCGTATTCTTTATGTCCATCAGTAATGGATCATTACTTTGTGTAAAATATGCCAGGAATGTTCATTTTACTCAGACAATTTACTACAGTGCCATGAACGAATGACCTAGGCTTGTGCACACAGTTCTGTGCACACAATGCCTTCATTTAGGATTCGTGTTGATTTATTCTTACATGACATCATGCGTCCAGCAAATTGTCTCTAAGCCTCTTGGGGACCTTATGCCCATCTTTTTTCATCATGTTTTATCTGCGCTAAGATCCAATACAATTCCTTAAAGGAACAATTTTTAACCATCAAAAATAATTCAGAATTATTTATGTTAGCACCATTTCATGGGGATTATGTCACTTGAAAAGCTGTTCATATTAAGCGCAAATGGCAAATAGTTGCATGACTGGTTAATGGCAACAATTAAATAGAAATCCATCTAGTTTTAAAACATTCTAGACATCTGCACATAAAAGATTGGAGCAGGCAGAGACTCTTAGAATATCCCCTTCCTTTCCTAAGCATGCCCCTTAATCAGTAGAACTTGCTTTGTATTTTCCTTCTCATTAAGGCAGAATAAGAAGCAAGTTTAATGATTGTCCAGAACAATGATTTTTTAAGTGATGCTCCAGAGGCCTTTGAACTTGAAGAAAATGCCTGAGAAGCCACTGGGAGGTTGGAAGTGGGTGATGCAGTGGAGCCAGGGAAGACAGCACTGTCGAGACACATCCCTCCTTCCCCCTTGCAACCAGAGGGTACAGGCTTTGTTTCTCCTGTTGCATAGTTTTTAGCCCCAGTGATAAAAAAACCTTAAAACTCCTGACCTGAAGTATAAGATGGTGGATAGATGCTTATACCCCAGAAGCCATCTTGATAATATTTAACGGCTTCTAATATGGCTTCCATGCTGGACAATTACATCTTTAGACAAAATAAACATGGATTCCCTTCAATGCTGCATTGGAGGGAGAGGTCATTTAAATCTATTAAATTCCTTTCCAATTTCTTTGGGAGAAAACCTTTTATGGAGCCATTTGCAATAACTTTCAGACAGTTTGTTTTTACTAGTTTGGAAAAAGCAAAAATCCCAAGAAATCATGATTAAAGAGACCTGTCCCCTTATAACTGCCCAGTATGAAATGATTTCAAATTCTCTGTTCAGCAAACATAGATTTTACACTCTTGCTACATGGGTACTATGGGATTTTGAACATTTGGGAATTTTTTTCCCCTGAAACACCATGTTATTTTCATGAGTAGTATGTGAATATCTTCAGGCACAGCTTGAGTAACAAAACGAGGCTGTATCTTTGTATTAAAATCTCTGAAAAATATACCAAAATAAGGAAATCTATATTTGTTTTATTTCACTTCCTTTAAGGCACAGTCACATACCAGATGAAATCTTTACACCAGAGTTCTTCGATTCACCAAATAGATTTAATGTTCCTAGTGCCTGATTTGGGAAAAGTCAGTTTACTGGCATTCTCAGCCGCCTCGCCCTCTTTCAGGCTAGACCTCTGTGACATTTTCATCTGGTTCCAAAAATACCCTGTAACATACATTGCATCAGTAGAGGCCATTTACACTGTGATCCTTAGGAAATTAAAATCCTCTATGACTTCCATACAGATATGCGGCTTTTTCTCCTACATCATGTGAGGTTTTGAGCCCTAACTTAGACACATAATATACCTGTTCTTTGTTTCATTTAAAAAATATATCATTTAACTAAGATTAATTTTTCCGGATGGAAATACACATACACACGTATGCACACACATCTGCACACACAAGGTGGCAAAGTAATATATATACATTTTAAGAAAGAAAAACCGTATTAAAATTGTAATATTCAGTATATACTGATAACATTTGTTATCTTGTATGTTGTATCTTGTAGCTCTTCTAATTACAGAAGTCAAATATGATTTGAAAGTTCCAATTTTAATATATTTTTTCTTTCTTAAATTGTATATATATTTTTGATACCCTCTATATTATATATATGTATGTGCATATATATACAAATACCACCAACCTTAATATTTATCAAAAAACACACCTCTGAACAAACTTTTATACCTTCTTTTTTAGTGTATCATTTTGTGTATCAAGAGGAGTCTTTACGGGGCTGGATGGTTGATTACCACCTTGTCTCCTCTCTGTGTGGTTCTGCTAAACATCTTCTCTACAATCTCATATGCACATGTATGACTAAGCCCCCAAAAGGCACTTACCCTGGAGTAGCTGGTAGCCATAATTTGTAAAAATTAATTACTAGTCAAGACATTATGACAAGTACCTCTGATTCTTATAGAGAATTATGAGATTGTTCAATATGACAATGAAATTCATGTTTGAAAAGAAATATTTAAAATTCTAAAATTTCTTACAGTTATAGCAATTAGCCTTGGTAAAAAAAATGAAAAATGAAACTACTGGACTTTAATTTGGGTTTCCTTTTCATAGAATCAGTTAAGGTACTTGAACAAGCTATTCCAAATATTTATCCTTCTCTCATGAAGTGTAGAGTAGCATGATCTCCATGGGATGGACATCCAAAGTTAAATTTCTGAAAAGAGTTCTCTGTGCTTCCAGTACCATCTATCTGTCTGTCTGTCTATCTATCTATCTATCTATCTATCTACACACACACACATATATTTATGTATATATATAAGTGAATGGTATATATATGTATTAGACTATATATTATTTTATTACTTTCTTCCTTCTTCCTAGCCGTTCACAAAATTGAAAGCAAAAACCTTTTTAAGGAGTTTCTGTTCTGTGAGCAAATGCCTCATCTCTAAGAAAAAATTAAGCTCATATTTTTAAATATAAACTACGGCAGTGTTGCGGGAGATAATAAATTTCGATCTGTATGGATAATGAACCTGTACTTTTCTCATTCTCGGAGCATTTAACTTGCGTCAAAGTTCTAATCACAGGCTACTATTTTTCCTCGTAAGACACCACATCCTTTACTCTTCCATTCTGTTAAGTAACGTGTTAGGCTCAGAATCCAGTGCTTCTTGTTGTTGGTACTGCATACGAGACACGATAATACGCCTGAGAAAAATCATTTTCCCCAAAAGTCTGCAGTTACCTTTTATAAATTATTATTGAAAACAACATCGAGGAATTCGATTATGGTAAATGACTATGGTCTCAAGAATGCAGTCTTTCAGTGTAGCCTTCTATTGCCCTCATCTCTACTCTGTGTAAATGAAAACTTCTAACGTTGAAACTTGTTTTCAAACTTCTGTGGATTAAGGGTTCTTTGGGACGTAACTACGTCAAGCCTACGCTATTGATGTTTTTCTGTTCGTTTGTCGCGTTTCCAGGAAGTGAGTGAAAGCATGGCTTTCTAAGTTTTCTAGTACAGGTATATACCCTTCAATTTCCTCTAACTGCACATTGTCTCCGCTATTGCTTTTTCAGCTTTCTATTTTTAAGTTTAGAACTGAATAGCTGATTTTTTTTATATTACCTAGGTCATGTTATTTTATATCTAATTCATTTAAGTAACATAAAATTCAGCTATGTTGAATTTGCCAAAGAGTTTTAGATCATGCTATTTCTCAATTTCTCAAACGTTCAACATTGAATTGGTCTTAGACCATTCCAGGCCCAGGGGTTTCCGTCCTCCCTAATCAATTCAGAGATGTTTAGTTAGCTACACAATCACTCACGTATTGGCTGTGTCACACATATCTTAGTTACCGTGTCTTTCATTCCGAATCACAGTTAGTGTTCACACTGCCTACCCTTCCCACTTTTCTGATTTACAGAAGCAGACATTTATTGAAGTTGGTTTTAATATTGATTTTCTCATTGTAAACACTCATTCGAGCACATTCTGTTTGTAGTATGCCTTATTAGGGAATGTGGATATTCTTCAAAATATGTAGACTAGAAATGAGGAAAGCAATCTGGTTACACTCATTTACAGTATGACAGTTGCCTGACAATCATCTGCTTCTAATTGTTATAGACATACATATTTTATGCTTTTGCTTATCAATCTTAATCGTTACTTTAAAAAAATTGCTTGGAGTTGAATCCTAAGTATCCAAAAGTTAGCAGAGGATTTTTTTCCTTCTCCTGTTTTCCCAGGATGGATTTACTCCCCTAGCTGTGGCGCTGCAGCAAGGACACAACCAGGCTGTGGCCATCCTCCTGGAGAACGACACCAAAGGGAAGGTGAGGCTGCCAGCTCTGCACATTGCAGCTAGGAAAGACGACACCAAATCCGCAGCCCTCCTGCTTCAGAACGATCACAATGCTGACGTGCAATCGAAGGTAAAAGCTGGACGCACGGTGGAGAGGAGCTCTCGGCTGCCAGGTTCCTCCGGGAGATGATTAAGAAGTAGGCTACGGTGATAGTGCAAAATTACTTCTGGTTACGAAAAGGGATAAATTACTTTCAGAGGTATTTCAGAAAGACGGGGACAGTACGATTCAATGTAAGATAATTTTCTTTAAAAGATGAGGTTAGGTTTTGGGGGGGAGTCTGTTTACAGTCAGAAATAATAGAAACCGAATTAGAAAGAGCACATTGTGTTGTGTAGTGTTTGGGGATGTCTTTTCTCAGAGGAAGGCTTTTTGGCATGTTGGAACCATATACCCAGCTCTAGTGAGCAGATTGACTGTTTCCTTAATTTTGCGTTGTGTAATGTCTTGCCTCTTTTTCCCACACAACACTGCTTCAGATGATGGTGAATAGGACAACAGAGGTACAGTATTGTGGTTATACCAAAATTTACCTTATTTTTATTTATTTTAGTTTTTACCCAATTACAGTAAATGCTCACTAATTCATACTAATGATGAGAAGTTCCATTCATGGGAAATTCACTTGGAAACTTTTTCCATGATTAAGGCAAATTGATAAGTCAAAATATTTAATGCCACATATATTGGAAGCATTATTTTTTTATCAGTGAAACTAGTCCAAGAATTTGTTAGAGTATAGCATGAAATGAAATTCTTCCTTGATATGTATTTTAATAAATGAGCTTCACTATTCACTTTTTACCAAGGAGAGCTATAATCTTATTTTCTTAGTAAGAATTTTCAGGTTAGACTTTAGGGAAGTGAAAATTAGGTGGAAAAAAAGTGAAAATATGATGCTATATTTTGTCTTTTTATCTAATTGCAATTGCTTCCTTTTTTCCTGTATGCTTTTTTTCCCTTATCACATTGTATATAATCAGTAATATTATTGAGCATATTATGTGCAAAGCAGTTTCATTTTCTTATAAGTCTTAAAATACTTGCACAAGATCATATATTTTCCACATACCAAAATAAGTCACATCAATGAATAGGATTAAGTTCAGAGGCCTCTCAGCACAGCCCGTGTGTGTGTGTTTAGTAGTCTCTGCTTGGCCATTGTTACAGACAGACCCTGACCCAAACATTACTGAAAGGATATTATAAAAAATAACCTCTATCCAAAGGCGAGTGACCATGTAGGTTGCTTTTCCCTTTGCTGAGGGGGTTCCGTAGACTGACATCTCATTTGATCACTGAGGGTGGAATTTGGGGAGCTGTAAGCCTTCGAGCATTTTTACTTAGTATTGACTGGGAGTAATGTTATTTCTAAGACTACTGTCTTCTTTATTAACTTATTTACCCTTTGAGACATCAGTATACTTGAATTATTTGTTTCATTTCCTTTGTTTTTTGCTGGAAGCTAGATCAGAGACTCCCCCCAAACAAAATGAAAAGCCCAACTTCTTGGTGAAATTGTTCAAAACTGGAACCACCCAATTCCATACAATTGTTATCTTAATGACTGATTTCAGTACCTTTAATTTCTTAGATGCTTTTTGACAATTATTTAAGATGCATTGAAGAAAGATGCAGTTTGGGTAAATTTGCACTGAGTTGAATATATTTATTTGAAGACAATAGAGTAAAAAGAAGGAACACCCTTTTGTCTATAATCCTGTGGAAAGGTGACCTCTGTCTCCCAGCTCTGTGTTCATCAGGGAGGAATTCCTCAAGAGGGCTGCTACCAGTCCAGGCTTCTAAGGCATCATCATGCATGGTCACTAAGGTCATGTCAGACAACAAATTAGTTTACTTTTGCAAGTGAGAAAAAGAATATTGTTATATTGACATGATTTGGAAATTATTTATGGGCAGTCAATATATTTTTCAGAAATTAAATTGTAACTTGAATAATAGACACACATATAGGATGTGCCTGGGTAATGGGAAATATCAAGATAAAAAGGGAAAAACTTCAGTCAATTATTGCTTAAAATATAAAAATTCAACATTTTATAAAATAACAGCCAGGACAATATTCATGTCCCTTCACTACGACATGAATATTTGGCATGTTGTTAGTGCAAAATAAAAATATCTTGATCACAGTTGTGGAATTTGAATTGATAGTTAATTATTTCAATTTTGTGTTTTGTTCTCTAAGTCAGAAATTATTTGTAGTTAATGTTGCTGATAGCACAAAGAAATTTTGATTGCCTAAGGTGTCTGAATACATTTTTAAAATAAATTCTCCAGAGCCTATATATCAAGCCATTATAAAAATAGTGATTTAGAAAATCTCTCTCAAAAACAACATGGTACATATTCTAATTCCTTTTACATAAAAGAGAACAATAAAAAATAACCTGAAACCTCCAGAATGGGATAACCAATCAATAGTTTCTATTTTTCCATAATCTTTTATTAAGGAATGCAAATTATAGAGACTAAGAAAAATTACCATATAAAACATCTTTGTGCACTTTAAGAAGAGGCAATATATTTCTATTGTGAAAAAGGCAAAAATTCTCAACTAAATTTTCATCAGAAAAATAAGTGAAAAAAATATACTTTTCTTCATTTGAGATTTCCAGTTTGATTTTTCAAACATTCTGAGAGTAAATAGTTCTCTAATGCCTATATAATTGATTGTACCTGTTTTGTTCCAGTACATTTTATTTTACTGATAAAATTTGGTTTAATTAACATTCAAAATTGGATTAAGCTAAACTTATTTCTTTATTTTATGTTTATTTTATTGATGCTAAGTATATTGTTTAATTTTTACTTTTTAATTCTTTTGTCATTATAAAAACATAGTCTGATTAAACAGTTATAAAAGAAGATTAAAAACATATGAATTCTATATCCTTTGCAAGAATTTTTAAATATATTTTTATAGCTCTAATAATGAATGCTGACCATGCTATTTTTTAAAAAACAAAACCATAACAAATATATTGGTTTTGAATCTTTCTCTGAAAAAAACATTTTTTATTCATAATTATGGTATTCCTGTGGCTAAACCCTTATGTTGTTCAATTAAATTCTGTTTTTCTAGGGGTGGTGCCTATGACCCAGTGGGTAGGGCACTGTCCCCATATACCGAGGGTGGTGGGTTTGAACCCGGCCCTGGTCAAACCACAACAAAAAAATAGCCAGACGTTGTGGCAGGTGCCTATAGTCCCAGCTACTTGGGAGGCTGAGGCAAGAGAATCACCTAAGCCTAGGAGTTGGAGGTTGCTGTGAGTTGTGATGCCACAGCAGTCTACTGAGGACGATAAAATGAGACTCTGTCGCTAAAAAAAAAAAAAAAAAAGAAAAAAAAATTCTGTTTTTCTCTAATATGCTAAGCCAACTTGAGAAAAAAGTGTTTTGCATTAAAAAAACTCCTAAATAGATAAATAGTTAATGTAATTAAAAATGATACTGTCAGTAAATATAGGATATTTATTTACCTCCTTACATATTTAGTTATTTACCATTTCATAACACTAAGATTTAAGGTCTTATTCAATCATTTATTATTGTTCATAAATTAGGTAGACAGGTCCCATGTAAGGTTCTTCTGGTCCCTGCAGAATACAAAGGAAAAGCCCTTTCCTGACTGTCATTTCTTTATCTTCCACAGAGTGGTTTTACCCCTTTGCACATAGCTGCACACTATGGGAACGTCAATGTGGCGACTCTCCTTCTAAACCGGGGCGCTGCTGTGGACTTCACAGCCAGGGTATGGATTAAAATAGTTTCTCATTCTACACAGCAGTATGTGAGTATTTTAAGAAATGTGAAAAAGAGCACCAGCGGCTTCCATAAAGGTTTCATTTCTTTTTTCTTACTTGGATCTGTGCTGGAGATTAAGAGTTTCCTTTTTCTCTTTAAATCATAAGAAGTCATCATGACCCAAGTAGAAAATAAGAATGCTATAAATTCACATGCACACAGATCATTTCCAGTAGTTAAGGAGGATGTTAATTCTGACATCAGGATAGGCAGTAATATTTAAAGATCATGGTACAAATGATGAGTGAGCATCTTCAAGTCAATAAAAAAAACCTTTAAAATGTTAAGCACAAATTATGTACGTAGCATGTCTTACAAGGATTACTGGGCACACAGCTTGGCAGGGCATTTGTTCATAGGAAGTTTTGCAAAAGTACATAAAAAGATATCGCATTGTTGTATGCTGATGATAATTAGGAAGAATTCATTTACGTGAAAATTATATAACTCAGTATATTCACAATAAATCAGTGAATGATAATTTTGAATATTCAAAAAATTGTGACACAAAAAATAAGTACATATCTCTGCCATAATCATGACTTATAAGAGTCATAAAATAAATCATTTATATGTATAATGTTTTTGTCTCTTAAAGTCTTCTGCACTGAAACTATGTTGTGCTATTTTCAAGCTGTTTTTTTTAGTGAATTACTCTGAAGAAGATTTTTGAAAAGTCCTTTTTCCATCAAGTACTGATATGTATATTTGCTTTCTATTTTTACTCATGTGGGACTTTATGTTTCCAGACTCATTTAAATGCGTGGATGTTATAGGACTTTACAGCAGGGCTCTATCTTAGGTAGAATTTGAATTTTTGTTTCTACTACGCAAAATAGCTTCCATTGTCTCTTGGCTGTCACGTGTACATTCAGTACTTCGATTGTAGCTCTTGACTAACACAGCAAAGCAGTTTCATTCTGTTTTGCAGTCTCTAACTATAGTGTTTTGTGGTTTATGTGCTTTGTTCTTTAAAAATTGAAGACATTGAACTTGTAGAAACAATGGATCATATTATCACATAGGTCACAGCCTCCCCTGTACCCATTAACACAAAGTAACCGCCATCATGCCCTATCGTACCCAACATGCTCTTGTTTGGTCTTTCCATGGTGTAGAATGGAATCACTCCTCTGCATGTGGCTTCCAAAAGGGGAAACACAAACATGGTGAAGCTCTTACTGGATCGAGGCGGTCAGATTGATGCCAAAACTAGGGTGAGTGTCTCTGTTCTTTCCATTTCCTACCATTATTATTTCATTCAATCCTCTTAGCAGGCAGTTTGAAATACAAGTCTGTAAATATTAGCAATACATTTAAGACAAATAAACAAACAAAACCAACGCTTTCTTAGATTTGATTTAAAGCCCATATAATATTTAAAGTTTTCATATCATTGAGTGAAAGTAATATTTTCTTATAATTGTGAAAAACAGAAGGCTGGCCCCTTGATAAGGTCCTTTTTTGAAGTTTGCTTATTGATTTTCTGGGAAAGAAGATTGGACTTTCACGTCTTGTTTTTGGGGGGTTACAAATACTGAGAGTTCCAACTCATTACCATACATTAAGTTATCAGACTGTAGTTTTTATATAAAATATTTTAATACATATTTAAATTTTTTTTGTTTTCCATTGTTCAAATCCATATTCATTTTTCTTAAGTGGTTTTGCTATACTGACCTGAGCAGAAGGTTTGCTTATGATGCTTATTAGACAAAATTCACATATTCTATCTTTACCTATGTCGTGGTAAAAGTAGTGCCCTTCATTCATTTTAAATTTGTTAAATGAAATATCATTCTGAGTTTTTAACTTACTCCTAATAGATAGATAATAATATAGAAATTAGAGTTCAACTGTTAAAAGTGCAGACTCTGAAGGAAGATTTCCTGATCTCAAGTCTTACTTCTACCACTTATGAAATTGTATGATATGGGCCATTTTCTTACCTTCCCTGAATTTAGGCTAATAATATTACCTACCTCATAAGGTTGTGTGAGAATATATTCTACCTGGCTATTATTATTATAATTATTATTAATGATTTATATTATTATTATAGTATATATTGTTATATCATGGCTACATTATTAACCCCCCCTTTTTTTTAAAACAGTGGTGTATAAATCACTTAGCTATTCTAATTTCTGACATTATATAGTGCATAGTTATTTGCTTAAACATATAACAAATCCTTCAATAATATTTTTCTAAAGTATATTTGGTTAATTACAGACTTCAGCAAAACTTCAAACATTCCTATAATATAAAAATGTTGAAGTATGTGGTGTAAAAGTCTATGAAAGATGGTGGATAGAATGGCATTTTATCTTCACTTTGTTAAATTCCAAGACTTCATGTTCTCATAGTCCAAGTCATAAGAATCAAATCTATTGATAGTTTCTTTGCAAATCTTGAGGCTAGAAAATGTTTTTGCTTAATTAACTTTATTATTAAACTTCTAGAATCTACACCAGCCTCAGGATATAAATTCTGGTTTTTGATGACCTCAGGAAAACTTGCTTTCTTAATCTCTGAGGCCCCCAACCTCCTGGCTGTGAATCAGCCTTTGGCCTGTTAGGAACTGGGCCGCACAGCAGCACGTGAGTGGCCCGCAAAGCTTCATCTGTATTTACAGCCACCCTCCTCGCTTGGTTCCTTCACTGCCTGAGTTCCGCCTCCTTCAGATGAGCCGCAGCATCAGATTCTCATAGGACCAAGAGCCCTTCTTTAAGCTGCACCTTCCCAGGATCTAGGCTGTGTGCTCCGTATGAGAATGTAACGTTTGATGTGCTGAGGGGGAGCTATGGTGGCGAAGCTAGTGCTGGAGGTGGCTGCAAAAGCAAACTCATGAGCAGAGAGGTTTGACTGCACACAGACCGCAGTAAATCAGTTGCCTGATAACTCAGATCTAAACCACCTCCTCCCCCAGTTCACGAAAAAATTGTCTTCCAAGAAAGCAGTCTTTGGTTTGTAAAAGGTTGGGGATCACTCTTCTAAGACATTTGGTCCACAGTGGCTACATGTCCCATCCTGTAGGAGTTCTGGAGTGATTTGCTTTGTTTGTTAAGGTTGTTGTTGTTGTGTCCGGTGTCTCAGTTGTACTGTCCAGAGTTCTATGTAGTTTCTACCTTTTGCTTTTTTTAGCACGATTTTCCTTTACTATGCTGTGGGCATGCAGAATTTGGAACAGCATGCAATATACCACATGCTTTGCTTACTTGTCCTTTATACTTAAAGGAAAGAGTTTTTGCATACTGATGCATTTCTAATATTGTTACTAACATTACTAACAAGATGTTACATATTCTACTAACATGATTTCACTTCTTATATTGACCTTTTTGTTTCCCTCAAGTCTCTAATAATCGTGATTATCACACAATTTGTAAATGCAAAATGTTTTTATCTTGACCAATGTCTCGGTGTTACGCTTTGCTTCTATTAATGCTTTTTTGGAGTATTTATTCATTCACTATTGAGACAGTTGGTTTTGTTCTCACTGTTCATTGCAATATTTACTTAGTTCTTTAAAAGATGCTCTAGTTTTGCATGGTCTCCATCTATTTGCATATACAATTTAAAAGTTTAACATCAAGTAGGCAGTGTATTTTCATAAAGAGTACTAAAATGTGGAAAGAAATGGATTTTTATGCTAGCTCTGTAATTAATCGTCCTGGAGCAAGTTAACACAATCAAATGTAATCTGTGGTTTCTTCTATGAGGGGACTCTTTGGGCCATATTTTTCCTAGGGTAGCCTTTAGATACAGCAAATAAATTTTATTTTATTCAAAGATTTAAAAAGAAAAAATGGATCTTCTAATTGTGTACCTGGTATAGACATTCTGTTCATTCATTCTTTAAATGATTACTGACTTCCTACTTGTTGCTATGAACCATGAGATACAACAGTTAGCAAGATGAACGAGGTCCCTATACGCACAGAAATGCAAGTCAACAGTAGGTAAAGGGGATTAGGTTAGCAGTGTGCTGGCAGAAGTATACTAATAGTTTGATTAGGTTAGCAGTGTGCTGGTAGAAGTATACTAATAGTTTCTCAAACAAAACAAAACAAACAAAATCCACCCTCCCCTGAACCGTGGCTTTGCCTCTGCTGATTTCCAAAGTGTAAAATAATCCCACCATGATTTAGACCTACCAACATGGTATATTGATCCGTGTGGTTGCTATGCCCAGGCTCCAGCATACCCAGGAGTAGGTACCATAATGACCCATAGAACTGATCTTCCTTCTTCCTTAAAAGTTAAAATACTGTCTCATCTCTTAAGTAGTAGTATTTTAAAAGCTTTGTTAGGTTCTTTCCATTCTGGTTAGAGCTAAAAGAACACTATCCCTTTTACCAAAGACAAAATCAAACAGAACGTAAATATTGAAATCAAGGAGTGTGGTCTAGAATTGGGAGGCCAATTCTGGAACTATGATATTTGATTACCAAAACAAGGGAATATAGTTTGATTTTACTTTTGGCCTTTGAAAGCATATTTAAAAATAGAAAAACATTTCATTTGTTTTTCACTATATTATTAAATAATATAATAGAGCTTTTATATATAACATTGTAAAAAAAGAGTCCAATTTTATCTTTTTTATCATAAAGTTCTCAGTTTCCCCTAGCAATCAAATTAAACAAAAATATTCTAAATTTAGTATATTCCATGAAGAATTTTCCCTTTATTGTCTCATTATCTTTCTCATTTATACGGTTTTCATTATCTGGAGAAAAGCAAGATCTAGAGAGGCTTTCAGGTAATTAAGGCACGAAGTCCCTAACCCCCCCAATTGAAACAGTTTACATGTTGTTGGCATTGTCATTATTAACTAGGATCTATTATGAAACTCTGAGACATTTTCACCAGAACCCTTTGCTGGTATCTGAAAACTCTTCTTTTAATGTTAAAACATACATTTTAAGCTAGTTGGAATGAGATTATTAACTCAGGCTGTATTAAGGGCATCATTCTTTTTTTGTTTTTAGGCTTATTTATTATTTAACTGTGGGGATACCCCATGTAAAGATTATGTGTAAAATATTAAAATACATACTTCAATGCAAACCATAAAAGCATACAAACAAAATTAAAGGATGGTGAACAAAAAAAAGCACATCAGAAATAGGGATCACTCTTGATTCTTGTTATTGGATATAATAATTAAAAGTAATAACAGTAAATGGTTTTTACCAACTGTCATCTGCTTATGATAGGCACCCTGCCAAGTACTCTACAAATATTGCCTATTTCCATCTTCCTGACAACTTGTGAAGTATCATTATTTTTTTGCTGAGAAAATATGAAGGTCTTTGTTTGAGAAAAGACACTACTAAAGGAAAAAATGAATTTCAGCAGAGTTATGTAATTGAGGTAGGATACCCAGCTTAGTAATTAGCAGAGCCTATATTAATACAGACTTCAGGATACATTGCTGGAATAATGGTCTAAACCAGTGGTTCTCAACCTGTGGGTTGCGACCCACAGGAACTGTACTAAAGGGCCGCAGCATTAAGGTTGAGAACCACTGGTCTAAACAGAGCATGAAAAAAGGAAAAGTTAGAGAAAGAAATGCTGGTAAGGAGCTAATGCTGTGGGTTACCAGCTAGAAAAATAGGGTCCCTCTCCCAGTCATCGATCTTTCTTTTTCAGAATTATCTGCATCAGGGACTAGATAGCATAGCAGGATAGAGGAACTGATTCTAGTTTAGAAAAAAGCCCAAGGAGGGTCTCTGGAGGGAAAAAAAAAACAAAAAACCATAACCTTCAAACACAGGTTTAGAAATTTAAGTTTAAAATGTCCTGAAATACAAAACTTTGACAGGAATCTTTTAGCATTAACTTCATATGGTACTTAGAAAAATATTCAAATTCTAGTCAGATGCAGCCAATTGGGCAACTTGAATTGGATATCATTATACATACATCTTTTATTAATGCAGTTACATCATTAAATGTAAGATGTAGAACCAAGTTAATCCTTATGGTTCCTTGATGTTCTTGTGGGAATGACAAATGTTCTTCATAATGATCCTATTGTTATTCTAACAGTATTTTGGAAATCAGTTTTAACATGATTGCATAAGGACTATTTCATGTAATCATAGAAAACATATACTACTTTTCTAAAAAATGATGTAGGGTAGCATACCCTCCCACTTTTTTAAACAAAGCTGTGAGGGAAATAGGGTAAGAAAAATCACCCCCATTTTGTTCATCAAGCTGAGCATCAGAGAGGTTCACCTGGGGGTGAGGGGGCTGATGTGAGGTTCACCAAGAGTCCTGTGACTCCACAGTCAAAATAACCACTGCCTATGGTGTTTCCATTCAGTATATGGGATTTCTCAAGGTCTACATCTCAATGAAGCCCCCACCAGGAATATACCTGAGAAATCAGCTCTGTGTAATTGTTATATAACTTACATAGCAGCTAATGCTCTGTAGTTAGTTGCTATTAAGATACAAAAGTATGACCCTTTTCATTGCTTTGCTGGCACGATTTTTCAGGCTTCTAGCTGGCAAAGTTTAAAATCTGGTAACACCTCAACTATAGTAGTTAAGTACTTTTTTCAGGAAAGGCAGTCTTTTCACATAAATTCCCAGATACCCAAAACATCAGGTCTGTTTTGGTTATTGAGTATCTTAATACTAGCTAAACGGATTTAACAAAGCAAAGAATCATTATTCATTAAGGTCTTAACCAAAAACAGATGGCACACTGAAATTGGTAATTTGCTTAGAGATTGTAAAGGGTCTGTTTATCATATTGTGCATAGACTGTAGGGAAGATACTAAGATAATGCACTATCTCAGGGGCTAGTAACAGCAGGGCTTATTATCAACCTAAACCTAAAAGGAAAGGAGTAAGGGAGGCTCCTAGAACTTCAAAAGGGAGAATTGTGGGGAAAGGCTGCCTTGGCGGGAGCATAACCTTTGAAAAACACACAGCCAGACTTAGAAGATACTTAAGAGAGTTATTTCCCATTGACCAAACTTGACCATAAGCCAGAGGGCAAGAAGCCCACCTACTGATGCCCTTTAGAGTGGTCAGCTGTAGGGACACAGGGCAAAGAAGAGGTGGCTGGAGCCTGGATACAGAAGTAGAAGACATGTCGCATAGAATTTCCAGCACGTGGCTCGGCACCGGTGGCTCAACGAGCTAAGGCACCAGCCATGTACACCTGAGCTGGTGGGTTCGAATCCAGCCTGGGCCTGCCAAACAACAATGATGGCTGCAACCAAAAAATGGCCGGGCATTGTGGCGGGTGCCTGTACTCCCAGCTACTTGGGAGGCGGAGGCAAGAGACTCGCTTGACCCCAGGAATTGGAGGTTGCTGTGAGCTGTAATGCCATGGCACTGTATCCAGGGTGACAGTTTGAGGCTCTGTCTCAAAAAAAAAAAAAAAAAAAAATAATTCCCAGCACGTTGGATCAGAAAGAGGGTTGTAATTCAGAGGAATTATTTTTATTAGAAGGAACACATAACCTAGAGAGAGTTGTCCTGGAAGCAGAGACATAAAAGATAAGCTATGAGAGCTCTGGATAAGCTTCTGAAATCCTCATAGCTGCTAACATCCTTCATTCTCTCTGATTACTACCCACTTTCTCCACATCTCTCATTGGGACAAGCTATTTTTTCCCTTAAGCCTCAAATCACCACTTAATTTATGTAATTGGGATTTCATTTTCTCTCTCTTTGTAACTTACGTTGTGCCTTGGGTTACCAGCTAGATAAATGGTGTTTCTCTCACATTCTTGTATTTGCCAACCACTCTGCTTTTTTGACCATGCTACCCTAAAGAGAAATAAAATTTAATAGATGGGGAAATATGGGTATTGTTCTGGAATCAGAAGCTACCCCAGAAGTATTAAGGTCAGAAAGTCAAATAAGAAACATAACATATAGTTGGCCTATATTTTATTTGATGCAGTTATAATTCCATTTACTACTAATAAATTTCATCTCTGGGAAATAATTATGTAATTTGTGAAATGTTGAAATATATGTATGGAAATCTATAAAAGAATATGAAAAAAAATCCTTCTCTTTTACCAGCATCAGGGAGTATTTTAGGAGAAGTTATGAAAGTACTGACAGTTCAAGAGAGAACATACACTGACAAATTACAGTAAGAAGGAGATTTATATAAAAATGTGTTAGAACAAACAAAATGAAAATCACATAATCTAATGTGATCCCTGCAAGTGGTTCTAGTGAGTAGGGTTTAAAGTTTAAAAAAGGTGGCATACTCTGTTTTTCCATTTTCTTGAACATGTGACCGGAAGCCAGTTCCATTCCACTGAATGTCAACACAGGGGATCTCTCTTGTTCTCTTTCTGTTTCACCTTTGTCACCCCCTTTCTCTGTCTTGTTCTCCGTCAGGATTTCTTTCTGGCTTGCTTTCTGTTTTACTCATCTTCTTTTCTGTTGTTTAGTTGCAATTCAAGTATTGATTTACTGTGAATTGTCAGGACTGAGCTCAGGAAACTCCCTCTTTACCGTTGCAATAGATGCAATCCTGGTTTTGAAATGAGTGAACTCGGGTCTGATTCGTTCATTTTTTTGGCAGGATGGGTTGACACCACTTCATTGCGCTGCGAGAAGTGGGCATGACCAAGTGGTGGAACTGCTGTTGGAAAGGGGTGCTCCCTTGCTGGCAAGGACTAAGGTGAGTCGCTATGGGTGAGATGGGATTCAGAGGACATCATTTTTTTGATAATCTCAATTCTTCCTGAAATCAAAACATCAGCCAAGCATTTTCTAATTATTCAAAATTTGTCTGCCAGGAATGGAAATATATATGAAACTAATTTAAAATTATTAAAATTAACAAGCACAGTAGAACCTCCATTGTGGACCACCTCCCTACATCACCACCTCCTTAAGTTGACCTATTTTTGTAGACTGGACATGCACCACTTGTACGTAATGGTATAGGAGGCCTAGTTTCTTGTGTTGACCAGTTTGTTACAGTCCCTTGAGTGGTCAACTTACACACGTTCTGTATATGCATTAAGATTGTCAAAGTAAAAATACAACTGGAGAGACAAATCTTTAAACTTAAAGTTTTCTAATATTTGGGAAGAACTGGGTGGTCTTTAGTATATCCAAAGAACAAAGAGAAGGTTAGACATTTTATAAAGAAGGAGAAATATTTCACATTACTCTTTGACAAAGTTTCTTGGTAAGGGTTTAGGGAACTGAGGAGTGATGCTCATGGATAAAAATTAGTCCTAGAGTTGCAGCAAGTTACCGCAGAAGCTGTAAACAAAACCAGTTTCATGTTTTACAACAGCAGCCTCAGAGTCAGGCTTGCTGAGACATACATTCTTGGAGCAATGTTTTGCACCTTGGTGTTTTTTTCCCCATCTCCTTGACTCTGTTTTGGGTAGATACGATAAGAATGGTTCAGTTCCTGTGATCACCTTTCAGAAGACTTATACCTTCAAGTTCTTTCGGCATTTTAACTTGCTATCATTATTGCAGATAGAAATTTGAATATATATGTATTTTTATGTAAAAAAGATGTCTCTCATATTTTAAGTCTAGATTTTAATTATTCTCTGAGATGACTACAAAATCTCTATAAAATTATCTTTTAAAGCAGCACAGTTACCAACACAAGGTAAATCTTTTGGCTCATCCAATCTTTATCTCTTAGTGGGCAATACAAGTAAAGGTAATTACTCAGCAGTGGCCTTGTTGATTACATTTGGGTTCAGTAGAGGTGATAGGGGCAGCAACAGTTATGACAGGCCACCTACCCAGAGCCATTCAACAAGCATATTGTCCTCATGGCAAATCTAGCACTTGTCTCGTTTTATCAATGTGCTGAACACTGAGCACAGCACTTTTCCCTGTGAACAAAAACCACACGGTGAGTTGGCGTGTCGAAGATTTTTTATCATATATATTTTAAATGCCTTATTATTGTATCATTGCCCATTATCTAGCCTTATTTTGGGTTATTAGAAAATATCATGAGACATAAATTGAAGATAATTACACAGAGCTGTTCTATATGACAAAGAAAGATGAGTCATCTCTATAATTTTCATTCATATAGCCCTACTGTGAATGTTATATAGACCTGTCTTTAAAATGCAAATTTTGGACTGGGAAATGCTGAAAAAATTATGGAAAGTTTTGATGCCAAGCTAGATTGAACTTTAAATGGAAATGACAAAATTTCAGACCAATCATGTTACAACCAATAAAAAACCTGTATCAGATTGAAGATAGACAAATGTGATTTATAGATCATAAAACAATCTTGTGTACAGAGTTTGCCTGTAGCTTTCATATCGCTAGTGAAGGGCATAGATCATCTGGTTGGGTTTCTAAAAATGGTCTTTTTGTAAAATGAAATATTGTTCAAATGTAAGCATAAAGTGTCTGTGACTGCTTGATGGTAGTCACTGATTCCTTCACTTATTGATGTACACAGCATCCTATCGTATTGAGTGCATACGTGTGCCACCCAGGTGTTCTAGTCACTAAGGCACCATCAAGATGAATAAAACATGATCTATCAGAAGCTTGGAATTCAGTGGATTAGATATAAATAAAGAAATGATTATGAAAAGCGTACATTATAATTATTGTACGTATAGGGTAAGGAACATGGGAAGAGGGACTAATCAGGTTAGTGGGAAAATGCTCTCCTGGGAGCAGAATATATGCCTAATGAACACTATCCTTCCTCTCCCTCCGTAAAAACTCCTACTTGGAATTCTCATTATGTTCCTCTCAGCAAATATTCATCTATCTAAGTGTCATTTCCCCACATTCTTTGAAAATTCTGGCTCTCAGCAAACTGTGACTTTTCACCACAACCCCCTTTTTTTTAATTCTTGGTGACTTTAGTGACCTTGATTGGAGCAGTGGATGATTTTTCAAGCTGGCAGAAATCATTTTCTAGATGATTTTTCAGTGTGGTAACTGTACTCCCCCTGTGATTTCCAGCCAACCACCCCCTCTCTCCAGGACCTCAACTCCAGAAATTCTTTTAATCTTCTGAGACCCCTCTCTAGTCACAGTTTCACTGTCCCTCGCTCTCATTATGCCTTCACCTTTGCCCAGAATAAATTCCAGAGTCATTTACACTATTCCTTTACATATTCATCCTCTCTTCCTACATTTCACTCTGATTAAATTCAACTCACATTCATGCAGCCGCATGTGGCAACAGAAAACCATCACACTGACCGGGCTCACTTTAATTTCATGATCTTTCCCCTCCAGCCCTCTGTAAAGCTACTGACAGTCACACTATATTTTCCAAGACTGTTTACTCTGCTTCCTGACACCTGACTATTCTATACTTTTTCTTCAAACTTTGTAGACTTCTTAGCTTGTTCTCGTTTTCCATAATAACGAGAAAATTGAAGCAATCAGAAGAGAAGTTCAAAGACTCACCTTCCGATGGTCCAGTGACATGACTTGCAGCCCGCATGGTTTATGTGCTTGCCTTTTGCTCTCCTCTGGTGCGATTTCTCACTCCTTTCTTCTTAAAACACTTTCCTTCTTTGCTTTCCAGGATATTGCATTCTCCTGACTTTCCTTTTGCTTTTTTCGATGCCGCTTCTCAGGATCCTTTAGTAGTTCTCCTTATCTCTGTGTCTCTGGAACGTTAGAACCCTCAGGGGTCAGTCTTCAAGTCTTCTCTCAGTCTGTGTTCACTCACTATGAATCCCACACAGTTCGTCTGCTGATGTGTAAGCGTGTGTCTTCAAAATTCCATAAAGTAGCCGTCGACCCGCTGTTGCTGCGTGAATGTCTGCAGGACAGGTCAAATATACTACTTTCAGATCAGAGCTCCATCCCACCCCCGCCCCTGCACCTAATCCTTCCACGGTCTTTCTTATCTCCATTTCGGTCTTTCAGTTTCTCAAAGCAAACACCTCATGTCATACGGGCCTCTTCTCTTTTTCGCTCCCCATCCTGTCACCAAACCCAGTTGCCTCTTCCTTCAGCATTGTCACTAAGTCAATAACTGCTCAACATTCTCCTTAGCAGCACTGGAGCAGGTCACCAGCAACCCTGCCTGGAGGACTGCAAGAGGCCCCTAATTAGTTTCCCTTCTCTTTCCTTTAGTGCCTTCAGTCTATTCTCACCACAACAGCCAGATTCTGCTGAGTTACACCGTCCCTCTCTCCCCCAGGTCTGTCTGAGTGAAAGCCAACCCGTAAGGTCGCTTCCCTCGGAATTCCTTCTCGTATGTTATGCATCCTCGTCATTCACCCGTCTTAGGCCACATTCTCCTTCTTACTGTTTATTGACATTGACTTTGTCAGGTGCGATTCCAACACAGTACGTTTGAACTTGTTTTGTTCTCTGCCTCAAGGGTTCTTCCATGCAATTGACAGGACCAGCTCTCCTGCTTTCATCATGGCAAAACTCATCTCCATGAGCCGCCCTCACGTGCACAAGCACCTCCAGTCAGTCTGTGCTTTTAGTTTTCTTCTTAGCTCTGATGGCCTTCTAACATACTGTGTATGATGAACAATCCACGAAATGTGAATTTTTATTTTCCACATAAATAATATTCAATTAGTAAAAAACCACATCAAAGAATGATGAATTTCAGAGCTATGCATACCACACTCAAGTTCAAATATTTCCAGGTCTTGAATTTCTTCTTCACTTCACTTTTAACTTTATCTTTCCCTTCATGCATAGTAGCTTTTCATCAGCCTGTTCCTCTTTCCTAAATTTATGTAATAGATTTATTAATGCAGTAATTATGAATGATTAATATAGGAGCAAACAAATATGTTAATAATTTTTAAGGCACATACTGTCTACAACTCACAGACTACCACAGTTAAGGATTAATTTGTCTGCTTTTAGTGTCCCTCAGTTGAAATCACCTTCCGTATAGAGAACATTGGGCTGAGAGCCATTTCTGGCATCTTATCCAGGCATAAGTTCTGCTTCGTTGCATGTAATGGTTGCCAAGCTGTTATTTGGTCACCTGTAATTTTTCTAGAGACCATATTTGCATATGAAATGCAAATGAGAAAGACACTAGACATGAAAAGACACTAGTCTAGTCTCTTTAATGGGCAAATGTTTTATTAATTTAGTTTATTTCATAATTTTATATGTTAGCTCTTGTATATTTATTTATTTATCTTTGCAAGAAAAATGAACATCTTACCTAGATTGATAATTGACAAAGCATTGTCTGCTATGTTGTGTTTCAGATCTTATCCTGGAGTTAAAGCTAAAGCTATTTTGGGCAGTATCAGTGATGACATATTTAGATTATCCTCAAATTTAAAAGTGAGATTCTTGGCCTATGGTCCCCGTTTGGCTGCCACCCTTCTACTCCTTTCATCTCTACCCTCTTCACGTCTAAGTCAAGTCTCATAACATGATAGGAAAGAGGAATTTAAGAGCAATGGGACTAGAAGATGATCAAAGTTTCCTTACCTCCCTTACCCGCCCACTCACTCTTGCTTTGCCTGCCTCCCTGTCTATTACTAAAAAAATACTGGTAGGGAAATTAATTGAATCAAAATTCTGTGTATGGAATTGGATACAAATAATTTGAGCATCAGATATCACTTATTTGTATATACCTAATATTTCCCTAATTGTAAAATCAGGCTGAATTGCACATATACTGTGTATTTATTAATAAAAGATGTATTAATTTGTGTGTTTTATCAATGATAGCATAATTTTGAAATTAGGTGTTCTCTTAGCTCCCTTTTCCACCACATGTAATCTGGTTGGTATTCTGCTATTAAATGGAAATTATTTCTTCCCCTGCCACTAATTGAAGTGGCAGGGGAAGAATTGACTTCACTGTGTTTTGGAATCTGAAAATAATGGGGAAAAAATGTGGACTTGGTTTTGTTTTGTTTTTGATGTGCAGAATGGGCTGTCTCCACTTCACATGGCGGCACAGGGGGACCACGTGGAATGTGTGAAGCACCTGTTACAGCACAAGGCACCGGTGGATGATGTCACCCTGGACTACTTGACGGCTCTTCATGTTGCCGCACACTGTGGCCACTACCGTGTAACCAAACTCCTTTTGGACAAGAGAGCCAATCCAAACGCCAGAGCCCTGGTAAACCTGGCCCAGTCCACATTAACTGAATACAGATTGAGACAAGCAAACCCACACTGGCCACTGATACCTACACCTGCAATGCATGGTTCCAGATAATAGAGTTAATTCTGCTAAGTTTGTCACCCTCCACAAGCTGCCTGCCTACTTCACACCTTCATAGTATGCTATTAGATGCTGATGAGCAAGGTTATATTTAAGAGAGTACCAAGGTAACATTTCAGAAACTAGCAAGTTCCAATACTAGATAGATAAGAAACCCCTCTGGAGTGATAAGCAATTTTAAGGGGAAAATAGAAGATGAAAAATAGGAAATTATACAATAACTTGTAGATACCTCTAGATAAAGTTAGAATACAGGTGTTAAAAAGTTGAACTTTATTAATCTCTTTTTGAAAAAAAACAAACAGATTTTAAAATTGTGAATGTATTTGCCTATGTAAGGTAGTACACAACGTAAGCTTGTGAAGAGTTCACTTGGAGGTTTTCATTATTGACTTGATTACCCATCCACAGACTGATAGAAAAGGGATGCCTGGTGTATTACTGCATAGGAAAATATTTTATTTATTAAAGCCATTCCAGAAATTGCTCATGAGAAAACTGAAGGAGGCTGTCCCTAGGATGGCTTCTGTGTCTCCCAGGGTCTAATATTGAATAAATCTTCCTTACTTCACTTATATTCTAATAACAATTACTGAAAGTATTAGGCATGCACTAATTTGTGCCTCTTTTTTCCTAACTCTAAAACTAAAAAAAATCCTTTTTTCTATGTTAATAAGGTTTATATCAGTTAAAATTTGTCTTCCATCAGTATTAAAGTTGAAAGAAATTATTAGAATCATCAAATATAAAATATTGTTTTTGCTGGCATTTTTCCTTTGGAATCAATCTATTAATGGTTACCTGGGAAGCCAATATACTTCACATATATGCAATTATATGAGGATATTTATTTTCTCACAGGGAGCTGAACATGTTACTTTTCAACTGAATAGTGGACAATTAAAACATCACCATCTAATAATTGCAAATATTTTAAGTGCTTCATGTGTATGTGGCTGTTTATATCTATCATATTACATTGCTCATACACAGGGGAAATAATTTCACAAATTGTTATAGCTGTCACTCCATGTGAAGTGTAAGTTGTCCTCAGCTGAGTAAGACTATATGCTTTCCTGAGAACCGCCAATGTATGAAAATAAATGATGTAGGCAGGACATGCAAAACTGTTAACTGGCAGAATAGACATAACTCAACAAGGGATCATTGTTTAAATAGAAAGATGACCAATATAATCCAGATTGAGTAAGTATGGAGCTAGTTTACAGATTGTTAATTAATTTCTCCAATCCCTGGGAATTCCTTGGTCTGGTATGCAACGTTAGAAAGTCCCCTATAGACTTCTTCCCCATATTTGTTTATCCTGAAGAGGTGTTTCCTCCCAGTTAGTCCAGAAATTCTCTAAACTTTTCTCAAAAATATTCAGGAACTTAATTAACCTTTATTTTTAAAATAAAAATTCTTCATAAATTTTTGACATGTTATAAAAATTTAGCATAAAATATAACATCTGTATATAAATATTATCCACATCAATAATGATTTCTGCCACTTTGGAGTAACTTCTTTATAAAGAAATGGTAGCATACCTGAAAAATGTATTAAAAGGAAGCCATGTTCTTGGACGTGTAAAGCAAAATAGATGAACAATCCTGTCCTCTGAGAATGGCCCTTCTCCACAATGATACAGAGTTATTTTCAACCTGACCAATCAATTCATCTTAAAACATCTTAAAAGTTCTAAAATCTAATTGCTCCTCTAGTTTTCCTTCTTCAAACACTAGGTCCCTGCTTTTTCTCCACTTTGGTTTTCTCCGTGACCACACAAACTGAATGACACACAGGCTCACCACCTTGAAGCCCAATTCATTGCCTACAGGAACACACCGCCACTTTTCCTTCCAAATCCCGACACCTACAGGGTTTGAAGAAATGGTAACATTATGTGACGATGTAACATTATTGCCTGCAATGCGCCAGCATGGAGTTGTGTGAGAACCGTTTCTGCATGTTTTCAACTAACTTGATTGTCTTTTGCACAGAATGGTTTTACTCCACTGCACATTGCCTGCAAGAAAAACCGCATCAAAGTCATGGAACTGCTGGTGAAATATGGGGCTTCAATCCAAGCTATAACAGAGGTAGAAACATGTTCCAGCTTGTCACGAAGCATTCCTTCTCTGACTCCTTCCTCCCTTTCCTTCCACCCCTCTCTGTCCTCTTCACTCAAGTTTCATTTATCTGAAGAAGCCCCAAAGCCCCACCGGTGCAGAGGAGTAAAACTGCTCTTGCTTTGTTTCGCAGTCTGGCCTCACACCAATACATGTGGCTGCCTTCATGGGCCACTTGAACATTGTCCTCCTTCTGCTGCAGAACGGAGCCTCTCCAGATGTCACTAACATTGTGAGTATGGCTTGGATCAGAATAACCACAGGGAGAAAGAGCGAGAGGAACCGAGCGTTTGCGTGTGTGTAGATATGTCTGTGTGTGTGTCGTCAAGGCGAGCAGCCACGCCTAGGGAAGAGCCCACGTTGATAACATCTTAGGAAATGATTGCTAGAACTTCACTGACCAGAGCCTGGATAGGGGAAGATGCACTGGAAAATCAAGTGGAAGCTATGGAATGAGACAGTTTAAGCTTCCGGGTGCAGATGGATCGAGCTTGAATCTTAAGTGCATTTTTTAAAAACAAAATACCTTTTATAAGATCCTGTGAAAGTGAATGGTGAAAATAGAATCTTCAGGGCTTACCTTAGTTGCTTGAGTTAATTGTATTCCAGATAATTTTTGATAAAACATCAAAATGATGTTTTAAGCCATGATCAGACTTAACAAAAAAATTCACCAGAGATAGTCTAATATCAGGAATTTTACTTAATATCAAATTCTTCCTTCCAAGTTATACTGTATATCCTGAAATGATTGTCTGATCGCTAGACTATTTTCTGTCTGTCAACAAATATTGGAAAACTCGGAATTCTACTACCTGATTTAAATTAGTATTTTTACTTCTCATTTCTTTATATTCCTCTCATTTTCTTAGATTCTGCCCCTTTAAATTTTGTTTGGTCATTGGATCATGGCAAGCTTATCTAATTCAAATTTTCTCCTGAGCAAGAAAACCTTGCACAAAGTGAAATCCTGTATTTATAAGTTCAGGAGGGGCCACTGGAATATTGAGATTTACCTGTGCAACAGAAACGATTCTACCAAAGAAAAGTTAGCACTTACTTTGAATCCTTTTCAAAAGCAATTGATTGACTATTTTTGCTAACTTTTGGTATCTCACCTCATTTAAGTTATGAAGCAGAATATCCAATTTCACTTTTCACTGGAATTCACTCTCAAATTCTTATTTCTCTCTATTTTACACACTGATTCTTTGCTAAAGCTTTTGATGCCAGGGAAAATCCAGTGTGGAAATAAATTTATTTAATTTTAAGTGCCATTTAATACTCTATATTACTCAACATTTGGAGCATAAGACCATTAAAAAATTTAAAGTCTGCATTTATGAGTTTCCCTCATTATCCTTATTGGTCCTAAGGTAATACTAAGGTAATAATATTATATGCTAATTTTCAATTACTCAATTAAGCATAAAAGTAATTTCACAACATGCCAATTTGGCTTTAATTTCTCATCTCTTAGAACTTTATAAGATAGCTTTTTAAAGAGATGATCACCACTTCTTTTTCTTAAATTAAGACCTGAACGGACTTACATATAGGCGAATAACTTTCAAGAAAAATACTCTATGTACGTACCCATTTTTTTTTCTGTTGTCCTAATTTGTGTCCCAATTCCTACAGGATTATAGAAGCAATAGGGATCCTATATTAAATGATGTTATCGTGTTTTAAGAATGATTGCAATTCCCTAGGCTAATATTTTTTAGGGGAGATTTTTATTCAACTTCAAAGAATAATTTAAGTAAAATTGTCATAGGAGTCTGTGGCCATACTTAACTTGCTTAACTGACTGCAGTTATGCTCTCTTCAAAAAAAGTTTAAAAAAAAAACTATACAGGCTACATGTATATCTTCAAATAAAAACATATGAAACACTCATTGCAACAATAAAAATTTCAGCTTAAAGTCTCCCAAATTTGCAATTGTTATATTAAACTTTAACTTCCAACTGGTGGTCATTCTAAAGTTCTTCATTTGGTTTTGTCTGTTCATTTGTTCATGACATTCTCTTTTCCCCCAGCTCACTCCAAAAAAAAAAAAAAAAATAGAGAGAGAGGCCCATGCCAATATAATCCTCTCCTCACTAGTTATTTTTTCTTTGGTCCTTTTAGTTTTGTAAGATACATTCTTCAGGAGTAGATACCTGTAGATAGGGTGGCTGGATAAAATATAGGACTCCCAGTTAAATTTGAACTTATTGTAAACAATGAATTTTTTTTAGTAGACGTGTGTCCCATGCAATAGCTGAAACATACTAAAATAGTTATTCGTTGTTTGTCTGGAATTAAAATTGAATGGCCCATCTTGCATATTTATTTGTTAAAACCAGTAATCCTACATTTAGAGGAATTTGACTTTCTCTAGCAGTGGGACGCCTGCGAACTTGTGTACTTTCATAACATAAGTCTATAGCTACTGGATCCAAAACTCACTGCAAGTTGATTAAGAACCTGTGTGAACACTTACTGCCTGCTTGCTTTGTCGGAGTTGGCCATTTCCCGACTACAAAGTACTCCCACCCCTTGAAGGCTTTGTGTGTTGCCTGAAATCATGTTGCATTTTTGAATGCAATGCTGTTTGTCGTGCTTTGATGCTTTCCAACTTGATGCAGCCGCAGTGGAAGTCAGTGCAGCTGTCTGCAGGGTCAGTTTACAGTGCAGAGGAGTGGCATGAAACGTGGTCCCTGCTTTGGATATGAGCATACTCATTCTCTTGCTAGTCTTGTTTTTGTCTGAAGATTCACTCCAAGCGTGAGCCATACCAAAAACTCCATTGTGTACAGATAAGCTGGCCAGAAAAGCTCCTTTTCTAGAAAGCTTATAAAGCACTTTGAAACCGAGAATGCTGAACTGCCAGGTGCAATGCATCTATAATCCAAAGTCTTCATACAACTATGAAAGCACAAAACCAAGCTCTTTTAGGACTATCCAGAATAGAATGCAAGATAGTGCGGTTTTCACCTTCCTGTAATACATCAATGGGTTCATGGTAAAGTTCACACTTTATGTTATGCTTAAAAATTTCTTCCAATTCTTAAATTTCATTAGCGTATGATAAGGAAAACAAAGCTATTGAATAAGATGGAGTGCCTAACGACCAAGAAATGAAAGATATTTATTACGACAAAATATGCTACCCTTCATTTTCTTATTTATACTTACATATAAAATGAACGGCAATATAAATATAAAAAGGTAAGGGCAATTTAGACAAATTAAGCTTTGATCCCCCAGAAACATTAGATAAGAATTAAACAAGACCCTTGTTAAAAAGTGGGGAAACAGTGGGTGTATACATTGCATATACATAACTTTTCTTTGAATATAAGTTTAATACTTTGGGTTTTACATGTAGTTTATAGATTTCAAATGTGGAAAACTATAAAAATAATTTTAAGCATAAAATAAGGGTTTTGGAAATATTGACTAATATTGAAAACATTTTTATATTTTGAAAACCCCTTATTGATAAAACTTGGCTTATAAAATAAATACGTAAATTCATCATTGAATAGGAGCTCCTGCAAAAATTTCTTATAAGGAAATTTATGCTTGCCTTTATTTCTACCAAAATTAGTAAAATTTCTAGCATTTTAGCCTTTGTCTTCTGTATCCATGGGTTCTGTAAGTTCCACATCTGTGAATCAATCTCAGATTGAAAATTATCAAAAAATATAATATTACAATTCAAACAATACAAATCTTCAAAATATAACAACTAACTACATAGCATGAGGTATTATAAACAATCTAGAGATGTTTTAAAGTGTACTAGAAGATGTGCGTAGGTTTTATGCAAATACTACATCGTTTTATATAAAGGATTTGCACATCCTTGGATTTTGGCCTTGCTGGGGGTGGGGGGCTGGTCCCTGTCCTCCACTGAGGCAGGACAGTGGTAGTTAGAAGATTTTAGACTCACCTATTTAGAATTAGGTTTTCAGTGATAACAGAAAAAAAGTTAGAATACATGATTTCCCAAAGAAGAAAAATCCAACTGTGTATCTAAAGTCTGAAGACAAATATTGCTATTCCAATAACATGTCATTTTATAAAACAACATAATCCAGATACATTTACTTTAAAAAAGTCAAAAATTGTCATTACAAAATAAGGCCATTAGAGGAAAAATGAGTCATCAGCAAAGGAAAGGAAATTAAGTGTCCAATTTACTACTTTCACAATCAAATCATTGACATGAATGAATTTCTCATAACTTCAAAAGGAATGGATCTCTAAGGACTAGGGAAAAGTAACAGTGAGGTGTGTATAAAATTAAAGTTCACCTTATGGTTTCTAGATTTGAGGATTTGTCATTCAAGGAATCAGAAGCAATTGTTCACTGGAGTTTGGCAGAAATGTCTGGTTACCACAACCAACTTTAAAATCAAGCTAGTTTCTTTGGGATGGTTTGCCTTATTTCGTCGAAATCAGCCTTATTTTCTAGAATAATTGTGGTAAATCAATCTGTATTAGTTTTTATTGTTCTCTTATAGCTGTAAAATTACTTGAATGAGTGAAAGCCTGTGTTCTTCAGAACTACATATGGTTCTAATTATGCTGATTTTCAAAAAGCTCTCTCTTAGGAGGCAGTAGAACCATGACCGCCTTCTCAAAGAGAAAATCCCCGTACTCTGCCCTCATCCTTGCTGCTGCCCCTTACGCCACCATCTCCTGATAAGTGTGTCATTCCTTGGTGGGGAATGAAGGTAGCTGAGAAGTGGTGTGAGGCCTGGGGCAGCCTGGCAACCTGCCTCAACGGTTGACACTGTTGACAGTTATTTTTCTCATCTCTCAACTGTCCAAAATTAAATCTGCTCATTAGTCTAAAAGAGGGGACCTCCTGGGCCAGTCAGATTCTTTATATGAATAATCATTGTTTACAAAGACATATCAGATGTAAAATAACAGTTTATTTGAGAAATAAATTTTGAATTTTTGAGAAGAAATGAGTTATGTACAGTACAAGCAATATGATTTTATTTTTTTTGAGACAGAGTCTCACTTTGTCACCCTTGGTAGAGTGCTGTGGCATCACAGCTCACAGCAACCTCAAACTCTTAGACTTAAGAGATTCTCTTGCCTCAGCCTCCCAAGTAGCTGGGACTACAGGCACCTGTCACAACTCCTGGCTATTTTTTTTTTCCTGGGTATTTTTTAGTTGTGGTTGTCATTGTTGTTTGGCAGGCATGGGTTGGATTTGAACCCGCCAGCTTCTGTGTTTGTGGCCAGCGTCCTAGCCCAGCCAGTGACTTTTCTTTTGCAATGTGTTGACTTGATCTTCACCACCTTGAGTTTCTCACTGAAATGGAATTAAGTGCAACAATGACATATTTTTTGGTTTGTATGATAAAATATAACTTTGTCACCGAAACCAATTTAAGTTAGATTGATGGTGAAGTTACACCTCAAGGTACCCTAGATATTTGGGTAGATTTACTAGTTTGCTATGGAATTGAAAAAAAGAGATAAACATTTCTTTATCCTTATAAAGATGGAGAAGATATGTAACTATGTTTTTCCAGACTGAATAATTATGCTTTTTAATGGATTTCTTAAAACCTTGCATAGATTGCTGAATTTCACGAAAGAGACAACTTTATACATTACCATGCAGAGCAGGGGGTTTATTTATGATTCAATAATCTTTGTTTCCTGGCAGCGTGGGGAGACGGCACTGCACATGGCCGCCCGAGCGGGGCAGGTGGAAGTGGTCCGATGCCTCCTGAGAAATGGTGCCCTTGTCGATGCCAGAGCCAGGGTAGGTGCTGGTGCTCCGAGGTTCTCTACTGTGTACATGAGTCCTATCTTAAGGAGAGGATATTATGCTTTAGTTCCTTGATTTGAAAATGCCATGGACTTATAAGTGAAAGTATCAACCCAATAACAGTTAGTTAAGCAAAAAGCGAACACTATAGAAGCAAATATACACAATGAAAAATGCACCCAAATTTCAGAAACATTAACATTTGAAAAAATGTAAAATTTAGCAAGTAGGAAATATGACATTGACTAACATTTTGATCATTTTTTTAACCGAGGAAAGCATTTTTACACCTCTTTATTTTATGAATGTTTAAATATAACTTATATTACATAGACACTCCGCATAAGATATATTACAATACTTTTCTTACCACCAACACCAGTCATTGCTTTCCAGTTTCCTAAAAGCAAATTATACTCAAATTATGTTTTCCCTTCATCCTTTTCATGTCTCTCCATTTTATAAGGACATCTACTTTTCTTCTTATTCTGACGTTATGTATGTAGACATTCTGCATTTCCGCTCTTCTGAAGTAGAATTGGGGCCTTGAGCTTGCTTGATCAGACTTCTTTTGTTTCTAATTGCTTCTTATTCCTTCACAGGTTCATTTTTCTTTATTTCTTTCTTTCACTTCCCAGTTTCTAGTCTGACCTTCCTTTCTGCTGAATGCATCAGTAATCAGTAATTTCTGTCAATTTACTATATTTTCTATTTCTTCGTCCGTGTTGTTTCTTAACATTTGCTGACTTGGTGAATTTAATATGAATTTTTTTGGTAATGGGTTCCATGGATAGTCACGCAGCATCCAGTGGTAAATTGGCAACCTTGACGCTACTCTTGTTGGTTTAGGTTTAATCTGTCTTTCTAGCCAGTGTACATGTAGTGTAATTTATGTTTCTTGGTAATCATCATTGGTATAATATGTTTTTACATATTTATATTTGTTGTTCTTCAACTGTATTCTTCCCTCCCATGGCATATTTCTTGTTTTCCTTTATGGTTACCTGGCATTCAGTTATGTTAAAAATATCTCTGTGGCCGGGCGGTGCCTGTGGCTCAACAGAGTAGGGCACCGGTCCCATATGCCAAAGGTGGTGGGTTCAAACCCAGCCCTGGCCAAAAAAAAAAAAAAAAAGATAAAAAAATATATATATCACTGTGGCCAATGACTACATCCTGAGTACCACGTACTTCACTATTTTTACCAGCAATAGTGTCTGTAAAAGTTTTGTAATTGATATTCAATAATAAACGAGTTTTCCATTTCTCTCTCTTAAAATAAACCCCCTTAATATATTTCTATTATTCAAATTCAAAATTTTTTCTACCTTTAATGGAAAGTATGCATTTTCATATATTTCTGCCACATTTTCCTAATTGATTTTGATTTAATCTGTTATTACAGCCTCACACCATTTCGGATGCCCTCTGAAGCCTCTTCCCTGAAAACCCTACTAATTACAGGTTCTTTCTCTTGAGATATTATGACATTTATTTATTTAACATGTAGAGTTCATCAGCTCCACTTTTTTACTTCACTTTTGCAACTACATTTAGTTTTGTGGTCTATGTATATAAATAAGTCTCTCAATTATTTATTCTTCATAATTTCAATAGCAAATTTGATTTTTATCTTTTGTTTGTTATTTCTTTTCAGCTCTACCACCTATTCTAACATGCAACTAAAATTCCTTCCCTGCAGCATCGTTTGTATTGTGAACAAGAAAAATACCATCGCCTTATGGAGCAGTGCTCTCCAGAGACCAATATGCATAAAAATTACATGGCAGCCCTTTTAAAATGTATATTGTAACTCAGGTCTGCATTTCTAGCAAACTCACAGGTGGTGTCGGTGCTTGAGATCCTGGCATAATACTCTGAGCTGCCAGGAGCTAGTTTCCCCTTTCATGTGTTCTATTTTACGCACTTTCACCATGGGTTGTTGATTTTCATTTAGTCTTTTAACATTTCCCTGAAACTCTTTGATTTAGTTAACATCTATACAGTGTTTTATCATTCATAAAGCATTTAAGCACAAATTATTTTACTTTATACAAAGAGCAACCCTGTGTTGTAAGGTGGCTTAGGATCCTAAAATTCAGGATTGCCCAACTCACTTGTAGTCACAGAGTGAGGATAAGAAAGGATGTCTCCTCTGTCCTGTTCCTGCTTATCTCACCTCCCACTTCAAATGCAGAGAGACCTTTCTCTCTCCTATCCAATCCCGCTTCTAATTAGTTACATTCCCTTTTTGAGCTGATAACTATGACCGGAAGAGAGGATCAAGCCTGACCTCATGCCCATTCCTGCAGCCCATTTATGAGTTAGGGGAAGGTGATTGGCAGCTTTTTTCGAGCCACATGGAGTTTGCAATGTCTACTTACCCCAGAGAGGGGAGGGCTGTTCCCAGAAGAAGGGTATAGGGAATATTGGGCAGAAAAAGAACACATATCTATCTGCCTCCTTTTATCTCCTGGTTTCTCAGCACAAACACTTTTAATAATATCATCTCTTAACCTAATACCATGGCTCTAGAATTCACTCTTTCTGAAGGGGAAATAATAAAAAATTATGCTCAGTTATTACATTGAGCTTCAAGGTCAAGGTCTCCCGGATAGTCTGAGATCAACTCAATTAGGTTTAGAAATAATATTTCATGGTTATACAACCACAGGACTAAATTATATTTGCCCACTCCCAATATATATTAACAATGAAAGAAAAACCACACAATCACAATAATATCTCTGATTTAAAAAGTGCAAGCAGAATACTCTATTTACCAGTCTAGAAAATACAGCAGTATTTTGCCACACAAGCTGGATGGGAGAGGGTGCAGTGGTCTAAGTTCCTGGGTCAACCACTGTGTTCACCCCGAGGCCAGCTCTCAGGAAGGTCCTTCCCTGTCCAGTATCCTCAGTGGACATAACTGAGAGGGCCACCCAGGCCATCTGGGAACTCTCTCGCTTTAAGCTTACTCTGTTGGCACAATTATGGGGCTCGGCATTTGCTCTAGGGATTATGAACTCATAGGGTCCTTCAGCTTAGAGTTACTTGCAACTTAACTAACTTAGAAGTTTAGTTAGCTGTGACTAGGCTTACCTGCCTGGAACTCTCTTAGTTAGTAACTAATAGCAAAAATGTATCAAGTTTTTGAACCTTTCCCCATCCACCATTATTTCTGTCTCTTTGTAAAAGGAGTTCTGGCTCTACAAGTTTCCCTAATTCTGGTTGCCTTAGAGCAAAATAAAACAGTAGGCTGTGGTGGGGAAGGAGACCTTGCCCATTTTCTGCTGCAGGCTGTGTCCGTCAGTGATGCTTTATTATTATGGTGGGGGAATTGTTGCCTCTCACAACTGGAAAATATCGAGGAGATCAGGCTAACCCCCTTCTTTACCTCTTCCCTTGAATCTTATCTTTGGCATTTTCCCACTTCTTCTCCTTGGCTTAGAGTAATTTTAACTTGGGGCGGTAAATCCAACTTTTGCAAATCAGCAGGGAAATAATTGCCCAAACCTCAAAAGGTCTTACATCCCTGGTTTCAGATTGAAAATTTTTCTTAGCAAAATTTGTATGTTATTTTTCCACTTTCATACAGGATTATCCAATTTTTTTTTTTTAAAGCATGCAAGACATCTTACTTCTTAACACTAAACAACAACAAAAAGTACATTAATTCTCCCTGGTCTAAGAACAAAGAAACAATAGCTGATAATTTGATCAGTTACATAACCACCACGAGTCAAGGATTGCTACTTCTCAGCTATGGATTAAACTTCAATCATTAAAGGGTCATGTTAGTGATGCAGGACATTTGGCGCCCCGGCCAGCTCAGCAGAGCTGGCAGACCTGCCACCTCCTCCTTGGTGGTGTCAGTGCGGCGGCAGCCAGCTGAAGAACCAGCGGGCTGTATGATAGGCAAGGAGGGGGACCTCCAACCCCCCACCGGAGGCTCCAATAGCCAAAAAGGCCGGACAACTGCCAAGGAGACACCTGCGCCTTGGTGTCTCCTTCACTTTACACTTAGGACTAAATATGGAACCCTCATTTCCTATGCCTAGGTCAATTTCATGTGAACTTCCTAGGCCTCAATTCCATGAATGGACTCTGTGCATTCATTAATACATTCATTCACCTTGCCTGGCGGAAGGAACTGTGTTCATTCATTGATAACATTCATTCACCTTGCCCCGGCGGAAGGGACTGTGTTCGTTCATTGGTACATTCATTCACCTTGCCCCAGTGGAAGGGACTGTGTTCATTCATTTCCTGGCCAAGGAACCCATACACCTATATATACCCCAAGACTAAGAGCCTAAACACAGAGACGGGGAAAGACCGGGAGAGAAACGGAGAGAGCTTTTCTCTCCACACTTGAGTTCTCTCTCTCTACCAGGAGCTTTAGTGCTTTTTTTTGTATTCTTTTCTGTAAATAAATTCTGTCTTACTACTGATTTGTGGTCCGTGGATTTATTCTTCAAATCACTGAGACCAAGAACCTGAAATTCCGGTATCAATAGCTCCAATTTTCTCCCTTATTCATCAAAAATATATTTTATTTATTTATTTAGATAAAGTCTCACTTTGTGCTCTGGGTTTAATGCCGGGCATCATGGCCCACAGTAAACTAAAACTCCTGGGCTGAAGTGATCCTCTTGCCTCAACCTCCCGAGTAGCTGAGTCTACAGGCACCCACCAGCACACCCAGCTAATTTTTCTATTTTTAGTAGAGACGGGGTCCTGTTCTTGTTCAGGCTGGTCTCAAACTCCCGAGCTCAAACAATCCACCCACCTTGCTCTCCTGGAGTGCTAGGAGTACAGTTGGGAGCCATTGTGCCATTTTTGAGTGTCACTTGCAGTACCCGCTTCCTTTCTGAAGGGGAACTCAACAGACGTGCACGCACCATAGCTATTCTGGATTTCCTTGATTTATACTTTTTATTGTTGTTTGTTTTGCTAACCATTTACTTTTATAAGCATTCGTTCTCCCCCTTTCTCTGTTTTCTCCCTTGTATTAGAGGAAGATGTGTCTCCTAATGTGTTGTCAGTGGCCTTTCCTATGAGAGGTACCTTCTCCTGTTGTTTTCTTACAAAGTCATCTCACTGTATCTATTTCTATGGAATGAGCAGGTGAAGAAATATTATATTTTAGAATCCAATGCCTGAATTGAAGCTCTGTTTTCATAGTGAAATGACCTTGTACAACCTGTGAGGACTCACTTAATTCCTTTTACTCTCTTTATCTAGAAAATGGTCTAATAATACATTTTGTGCCTTTTTTCCAGGTCTGTTATAAGAATTGGGTTTCGTATTCATCAGTGAAGAAAGGTTAAAAACTGCAAAATATCATAACATTCCCATACAATTACTAAAATAATTGTATTAATAATTACTTTTCAGTACCTTGAAATACATGTAATGTTATTTCATCCCTTTCTATAGCTCTCTTTTTCTTCCTTATAAATTTAAGATACTGCGTTTTTCAGACAAACCTTTTCGTGCTCTGTTATATCTTTTCTCCATTCATTCTTAGCCCTGGAAGCTAGCCCAGCTTTTCCTTCCTCAGTTTTATTATGACATGCCCTTGGGCAGATTGTAAAGATATACTTCTTTTCATCACTAAGGTTACACTCAAATTTCTTTGTACAAGAGACAGTCGTTTGGCCTGGTTCTCTTAACATTGAAAACATTATTCCTAACCACACATTAGAGTCAAGTGATTGTTGAGCTTCCTTGAACTTGCCCTTCCATATCCTCTGCTTTAAAATGAAAAACACTTGACAAATAATTCGCCCTATTTGCTTCTTGTCGGAGTCCCATTTCATCTTTGAAGTGCTCGATGCAAACCCCAGGCCCATCTGTAATGTCTGTGAAAAAATGTATCTTTTTATACCAGATAACAATATCTTCTTTATCCAATTTCTCCTTGAAGAAAATGACTGGCATTTGTATCCTTGGCTTGCTGAATGGAGTTGAGAACAAAGATTTTCCAGCATCCCTGGTTCTTTTTCTCTTGGTCCAGTTCCCAGAATAAATCCTGTTTCTAAGTGAAAACTCTTGGAAGAGAATTTAGGTCTTAGGACTTTTGGACTAGATTTCTTTCTTATTCAGAATCATGAGTTAGTTTGTATTTAAACATAAATGATGACTGAAGCATTGATAAGATGAAAAATATTTGGGGGTACCCAGAAAACAATGACCAACTTCATGGAAGTTCATACTTCTAAAAACTTTTCTAAGGGAGAGTTTGTAACTAAACAGGGCATTTCTATTGCAAAATATAAAATGAGCTGTCATCAAAGTAGCAAAGATTTCCTTTTGGATAGAGGTCTAGAGATTCCGAGAAGACATCGTGAAACATCTGAGTGGCAGTGATGTTCGGTCCACGTGGCACTAACTTTTCACTTGACTTGAGTTGTAGGAGGAACAGACCCCTTTGCATATTGCCTCCCGCCTGGGTAAGACAGAAATCGTCCAGCTACTTCTACAACATATGGCTCATCCAGATGCAGCCACTACAAATGGGTACACACCACTGCACATCTCTGCCCGGGAAGGCCAGGTGGATGTGGCGTCAGTCCTTTTGGAAGCAGGAGCAGCCCACTCCTTAGCTACCAAGGTAAGGAGAGTGGTGTGATGACAATGCCTACTGAGAGGGTCCCTCCGTCAGGGCCCTCTGCTCCACTGCACAGAGTTACCAAAGGGTACGTATCTTGAGGCCTCTGGCTCACTTCTTTCTCTGAATATTTCACATTCATTTTCAGAATGATCAGTGGGGATTGTAAGATTCACATAATATCTTCAATAAAGAGTCTGAATTTCATTCTCTTTAATGCCAATGTTGGTTCCAGTATAGTATCTAATACTTTAACTAAGATGACTTCTATAAAG
>CAUYON010164881.1:0-15105 GCA_963573935.1 Arctocebus calabarensis | reverse complement strand
TTTTTGAGACAGAGCCTCAAGCTGTCACTCTGGGTAGAGTGCTGTGGCATCACAGCTCACAGCAACCTCCAATTCCTGGAGTCAAGCGAGTCTCTTGCCTCTGCCTCCCAAGTAGCTGGGACTACAGGCACCTGCCACAACACCTGGCCATTTTTTGGTTGCAGCCATCATTGTTTGGCGGCCCGGGCTGGATTCGAACCCACCAGCTCAGGTGTACGTGGCTGGCACCTTAGCCCACTGAGCCATAGGCGCCGAGCCATACAATCTTCTATATTAAGATGTCAGCCTCTCCCATTCTCTCCTTTTGCTCTGCATGCAATTTTTATTGAGTGTACTTGTATATGCCTAAAAAGTAACCTTTGTGAGGACACAGAACTGGAGTAAAAGATTGGAAAGAGAGATTTCTGTATCTTTTAGTTCTGCTTTACTATTATTTTCTAATCATGTCCATGTATTTTTTTTGTTTTTCTGACACAATCTCAAGATGACACCCTGGGTAGAATGCCATGGCATCATCATAGCCCACGGCAACATCCAGCTCTTGGGCTCAAGCAATCCTCTTGCCTCAGTTTTTTTCTATTTTTAGTAGAGATGGGGTGTTGCTTTTTGTTCAGGCTGCTCTCGAACTTGTGGGCTCGAGCAATCCACCCTCTTCAGCCTCCCAGAGTGCTAGGATCACAGGCGTGAGCCACCTCGCCTGGCCATGTCCATGTATTTTTAAACCCTGGATTTTTTTTTTTTTTTGAGACAGAATCTCACTTTGTCACCCTCAGTAGAGTGCTGTGGCGTCACAGCTCACAGGAACCTCCAGCTCTTGGACTTAGGTGATTCTCTTGCCTCAGCCTCCCGGGTAGCTGGGACCACAGGCACCTGCCACAACGCCCAGCTATTTTGTTGTTGTTGTTGCAGTTTGGCTGGGGCCAGGTTTGAACCTGCCACCCTTGATATATGGGACCAGTGCCCTACTCACTGAGCCACAGGCACTGCCCTTTTTTTTTTTTTTTTTTGAGACAGAGTCTCCCTGGGTAGAGTGCTGTGGTGTCACAGCTCACAGCAACCTCAAACTCTTTGGCTTAAGCGATCCTCCTGCCTCAGCCTCCCAAGTATCTGGGACTACAGGTGCCCACCACAACGCCCGGCTACTTTTTGTTGTTGTTGCAGTTGTTATTGTTGTTTCGCCCGGCTACTTTTTGTTGTTGTTGCAGTTGTTACTATTGTTTAGCAGGCCTGGGCCAGGTTTGAACCCACCAGCCTTGGGGTATGTGGCTGGCGCCATAACCACTGTGCTAGGGGCACCAAGCCAAAAACCCTAGACTAAATGTAATGTGATATTCTGAATTGGATACTGGGAAAGAAAAAGAATATCAGCAGAAAACTAGTGAAGTCTGCATTTCTATAAAAACGACTTTTACAAAACTGAAGTCTCTGTTTCCTGCCCCAGTTTATTAAAGTGTTGGCAGAGGATGCAGTGTGATATTCTGGAAGGAGACATTAGTACACTGTTAGAATGGTCTTCCCAGTTCACTTAGGGTTTTTTTTTTCACGTAGGGTTTTTATTGACTAGGGTTGGGGAGATGGAAGCCATTACTGGGTCTCTACAAAGGCTCTACTATGTACATTTACTTGAAATTAAAATGATTTTCTACTTTTCTTTGAAAGACACTTATAAAATTATAAGTAGTTTTCACTAAATTCAAGTTCTAGATTGCTTACTCAGTTGCCTTGCTGCAAACAGACATGTTTGTTAATTCTTCTATATTCATTTTTTCCAACTGGAAAATGGTAGAGCCCTATCTATTCTATCCTTAGCAATATAATTATAAAAATAATTATTGCAAGTTAGTTTTCCAAAGTAGATAATTTGTCAAATTTAAGTCTGCATAAAGGGCTTTTTTCTAATGAAGCACATTGGTAATTTACCAGTTTCAAAATAGCAAACTGAAGTTCAGGGTTAGCTGAAGATGGCAGTCACTGAGATTAAGGTTTGCAGGCTCCCCTCTACCACCTAGGCTAACTTTGATTTGCTGAGAGCTTTTGGTCATTATTTGTATTTAGTCTGTCAGTGACTTGAAGCAGACACAAAGGAGGACAAGGTGAAGTAGAAGACAGGCCTCAGAGATGCCCCCTATAATGGGGAAAGCCAGTTGTAACGCAAGAGGCCGTGGTGGGGGGGGTGGAGTGGGCGTGAAGGAATGAGGCCATTCGGGGTCACTGTCCTCTTCTGCGTCTTCAGCATTTCCCACCGCGGTTCCTGTCTCAGGTTCACCCAGATATCACAGGGGCCTGCCTTTCCTCCCCAAGTGCTAAGTACTCTCTTCCCTGGGCTCCCTTTGTTGTTCAAGTCAGCCCCTCTGCTGTCAGAGACCTGGCGAAGGAGCCCTGGGTGTTTATTAAAGGGAAGATCAGGAAAAGGCAGCCCAGGGAGTTGATGGCTCCACTTCCACCTTGAATCCGCAGGCTGTTTGCCCCTTTGATCCTGGCCTCACTTTGATTTTATCCCTCCTAGGCCTCTCTAGTTTCTTTTTTTTTTTTTTTTTTTATAGACAGGGTCTAACTTTATAGCCCTGGGGAGAGTGGGCGCCCGGCTATTTTTTTTGTTTTGCAGTTCGGCGAGGCGGGGCTTGAACCCGCCACCTTCGGTATATGGGGCCAGCGCCCTACTCGCTGAGCCACAGGGGCCGCCCTGTCTCCATGTTTTTTAATGAAGAGAAGTGAGACTGAGGGAAATAAATGACTTATTGAACTTCACCCAGTCTGAAGATCTGGGATTGCACTAAAGGACTGTAGCCTTCACAACCTTCTTCTTACCATTACTTTTCCTTTTCATGTTTTTAATTTGAACTGGTTTGAGTTGAGTAAATATGCTAGTCCGGTTGTGTTTTGTCCCTGGGTCTAGATACTCTCAAGAATGAAAAATATGTGCTATTTCTTGAAGTCAGCTGTGTTTCCCAACTTGAGCAAGTTCCATATCACAAGGAACTTATTTGAACCAAGTCTATCAAGGAACTTTTTGTTTATACCTTTTTACCCCCTAAAAAGAAACAGAAAAAAAATAAGAGAAAAAAGACCTATGTTCTAAAGAACTGATTTTTGTCCTCACAAGCAGATAAATCAATATAACTCGAGCATTTAAAACCAACTGGTGAGTCTTAAAAAACAAATCTCTAAAGCCATTTGACTGAATTTACCTAGAATACTACCTATAACACTCAACTAAGGTATGGTTTGTTGAGAGTAAGTTAATCTTCCAGTGACTTTAGTCAACATGGTTAAATGAGTTTGCATACTGAAGCATGGCCTGAATCACATAAAATGATAAACCCACAAACTTGAAATGTCTCACAGTTGGATGAAAAACACAAAATTAAACAGTGGAGCAAGGAATTTTACCCCTAATTTGATGAAAGTTTTATTTTTAAGTAATCAGAATGTGCTATGTCTCAGCTGTATATTGTCTCTTTTGTTTTGTCTTCTTCTGTAAGAAGTCAGAGTTACCACTGGAGGGAATTAAAAAAAAAAAAAAAAGATTTGGTTAGAGAAACTATAATAAATGTATTCTATTCCATTTGCATTTAACATCCCAACTGATTGGCATTTGCATTAGGTTAAAATATTTATTGCACTTATTCAAGATAAATTGCATCAATATAATTTATTATTTAAGAACAAATGGGGATAATCTGTATCAGTGAAGATAACATTGTGGTTCATACTATTCTTGGCAATGGCAGGTTTAAGGAAGTGTTAAACTACTTGGTTTATAATTTATAAAATACAAAATTGTAACTGTAAATATTTTAACATCTTTAGGAAAGAAGAATTAAAAGGTGTGACAACCACCTCAAGGTGGGGAAGCATGCCCCAAAGACATTTCAACAGAAAATTCTGCCAGAGAAGCCTTTTGGAGAGGACTGAATTAATCAGACTGTCTCCCTGTGGGTCCTTTCACAGTTCTATTGTAAATGAGGAAAGTAATTTACATCTAAACAGATTCTTCAATAAATAACTTCCACCACTGAGTAATATAGCTTGGTTTTCCACTTTCATGACTAAGGACTTAGTATTAAGAACTTTAAATGAAGTTAAAGTTTTAAATGTTAAAAACATTTAAAATCAGAATACAGAAATATACAAACATCATTTTCTCAGTTTTAATATCTTTATTTTAGCACTGGTAACATTTCCATTAATAATGTGTCCTATTGTACTGTCATCATGAAGGATACTGCTGAGATTTCCACTGACATCTTTTCCGTTACTGTTTTGACATCATCCTGGATATTGCTTTCCCATCATTTTGACATCATAGAACAGCCTCCCCAGACTTGCAGTGATATTGCTTTGCATTGTCTTAACATTACAATCTGGTTTGTGTAGATTTGTATTGACCTCATTTTGCCATCAATTTGACATTGTAATTTAGTCTCCATGGAAACATGAAACCATTTTGTCATTATAATTTATCATTATAATGTTGTGTCCATGGGCTTATCAAAATTGTTTTCATATAGCAATTTGACATTACAACACAATCTCTACAGGCTCCCCCTCAGAACATTATAACAATGGTAAACTGCATTCAAATGAGTGAGAATAGAATTATGATGAGCATGAGAAAAATATCCATTGTATGTAATAAGGAGATATTTTTCAATCTTAAGTATGTGCATAATTTAAAAGATTTTTCCTTATAAAATCATGGTGGTAGATACCTTTTTGTGTTAAGTATTAAATTTTTTGCCATTTGAATCTCTAAAGTCTTAAAAAAAAATTCTCATTTCCTCAGAGGGAATTTTCTTCTATTCTCCACTACCAGCATACATAGCTATCTCTGTTCCTTTTCTTTAGTTTTCTGCATAGAGTAACTGACCCTAAAATCCATCTTTGCTCCCACATAGTAATAAAGAAGAACCTTCTCTAAGCGAATCTTCAGATTTTCACTTCCTAAATGTCTTACTATTTTTGAGATTTTTAAGCTACATTTTTAGTATTTTCTAAAAAGGGCTTTTGGCATTACCATTCATTACAATTTTCATAATTCGTTGATAATCAATACATATGCAAGCTACTTACATTACCTTAGAGAAATGAAACATTTATTGGATCAGAAACAAACCACAGGAAGAAAATGGATGAAACTGGTTAAGCACATTAACACTCAAGGAATTGAGTGCTTTGGGCTGTGTGCTGTTCTGACATCCACTTCTTTCTATCAGGTACTTTCTCTGTTCTAGTCCAAGCACGTTTGGAAGGAGGCAGAGAAATGACTGAATGCAGGTTACTACATTTATCTTACAGACTCTTTGATCAAAAAGAAACAAAATAAATCAGAAAAGTATCCCTCAGTAACTCTGGTCTAGAAAACCAGAGAAAGGAACTTTTTGCCCAGTTTTTGTTACTTGCTTGCTTCTTGAATAATCACTGTGATTAGAGGTATGACATAAGGTTGGCCCACTTTGGATGACCAATACTAAGATTATAGGACTCTTATGATCTGCAAAATCATTCATCAACATAAAGAAATGAAAAAGCATATTTCAAAATAAGATGTGGGCTGCTCTGGGTAGAAGGACAAAAGTTCATGATAACATTATATTCTTCTGATTTATACACCTCTGTGAACATTTTCCTGGTGATTTACACTCTTATGTCTAATGTTAATAATTGGTCATGCTCTATGATTCCATTTTTAACACATTTCACTGTACCTCATTATAATCTATCTTCTTATCTTTGAGTCTATAGATTTAGTTCTCAGCTGCATTCTGGCCAACTCTTATCTCTTGGATAGCCATAATTTACCCCCTAAATAAAGATGGTTATGAGAATAACACACAAAAAGCCATCTGCCATCATGACTTTAAATTAAAAGAGCTGAGATATTTTAGGGATTTTACCTCTCTTTCAATTTCATTTATAAATTTAAAACTTACACAGCATCTTTTCCATGATATATCCAGAAAATCAAGCATTAAAGAATTAGAAATGTTCTAAATAAAAACATATAATTAAACTATATGTTTATTTAAAGCATTCTGAAAATTTTTTAAATGGATTCTCATATTATCCTCCAACATTCTTGTGGAAAATATATTACAATATTTATTTTATATACCAGTAAATTAATGTCCATGAAGATTAAGCATCTTCTTTAAAGCTCAGCTCATTAGCTCCTGAATCTTGGACTTTCAGAGCCAGACTGGCATTATTTGTTTCCCTGGTTTTCAGGCAGGTAGGCTAAACCTATGCTACATTCTTTCCTAGTTGTCCTGTATGCAGACAGCAGATCATGGGACTATGTAGCCTTCACAATCATGTGAACCTATGGCTATTACATATATGTGTGTTTATGTATGTGTGTGTGTATGTATGAATATAAATACTTACATAAATACTATTGGTTCTGTTTCTCTGGAAAACCCTAATACACATATTTATAGATTTAGGCCAATTCCTGTCTTCTTGAAGGTCCAGGATATTCTAAATGCCTTGGGCTCACCAAGAAGTATTCTTCATACTCATCTGGAAGTCTGGAAATCTTATAAGTCAGGTATCAGGTCAGTTTTCCCAAGAGAGTTTTGTAAGGATTAACTCCCTAAAGAAAACCTCGATTCCTTAAAACTGACTGGTCATATCTAATTCCATGTGTTATGGTCAAATATGACATTTTAGACAAACCCTTGATAATATACCCAATGTTTTCAGTTGTGCTCTGGTGCAAAGAGAACTGATTCTTATTGAACTTGAGCATATAATTATATTGCCACAAAAATAAGAATAATTGATAATAGTTTCTGAATTTAGAGGAATCAAGCTGGAGGAAAGATAAATGTTTTATTTCTGTTTAGAGAAACACAATTTACTAAACTGTCACACGTGTAGATAACTCAAGGGAAAAAAAGGGAAGTGTTTTCTTATACCTGGAAAATAAAACATAAAAGAATCAGCAATTTTCCAAACTAAATCTATAACCATCATTTTCCACTGTCTTTAGTCCCAAGTAATTAATTTTTGTTCTTGTCAATCTTAGGTAAGATGTTTCATTAACCTCATCAACTTCTCTCCTAAACTTCTAGAAATGGTTACTCAGTCCAATGGTATGGTCTCAAAATTATTTATGCAATTCTGAAGCCCTCTGTTCTGTAGCTGATGGCAAATACTTTCAGAGAAGAGTTAGAATAAAACTATCTGGAAATAAATTTCTAGGAATTTCATAAAATTTCTGATTTTACAGCATTTTACCAATACAAATATCAATATAATATCAATATAACTAAGGAAAGGTTAGTTGTCTTTTCTTATCTGGAATTTCCCCATGCAATTCAACATATTACATACACCATATTATATTCAACACTTCTCTCTATCAGGTAAAAGTGCAAATCCTTTGAGATTTTTCCAGAGGCCTTTGGAGAAATCTCAAGCTCAGTTTGAGAACAAGGAGATTTCATTCAAATTTTATTTCTGGTTCTTTTAAATAATTAAGAACATGATAAAGGCTAACAATAAACATAAGACATAATTTAACTAAACAATATTTTATTGCTAAAAATGCTAGCAATTATCTAAGGCTTCCGTGAGTTGGAGTTTTTTGCTAGTAATTGGCCCTCTATGTTGATGGCTGCTGACTCATCAGGGTGGTGCTTGCTGAAGGTTTGAAGGGTGGCTGTGACAATTTCTTAAAGTAGAAATTTTAGTGAAGTTTCTTATGTTAATGACCATTTCTTTCATGAAAGGTTTCTCAGTAACATGTGAAACTATTTGGCAATACTTTCCTTCTTTTTTAATTTTTTTTTGAGACAGATTCTCATTATGTCACCTGCCCTTGGTACAGTGCCTTGGCGTCACAGCTCACGGCAACATCAAACTCTTGGGCTTAAGCGATTCTCTTGCCTCACCCTCCCAAGTAGCTGAGTCTATGGACACCCGCCACAGTGCCCAGCTATTTTGTTGTTGCAGTTGTATAGCTGTCCTGGGCCAGGTTCAAACCTGCCATCCTTGGTGTATATGACTGGCGCCATAACTATTGTGCCACAGACGCTGAGCCAGTACTTTCTTTTTTAATTTCAAAATGTTTTAGGCTTTGTGGGTCACTTGTATAGTGATTGAGTCTCAACTGTTGGTATGCACATCCCAGAATGGGGTTCACTATAACCACTGGAAGGTTTTTGCCTCTCCCCTCATCCTCACTTCTGATTGGTTGATTTCCACTGAGTTTTACTTCCCTTTGGCACATGAGTGCTCATTGGTCAGTTCCAGTTTAATGGCAAGTATATGTGGTGTTTGTCCATTCTTGAGATATTTCATTTAGAAGAATGGTCTCCACGTCCATCCAAATTAATGCAAAAGGTATTAATTTATTTTTTGTTTCATTTTGAAAGCAGTCACTATTTGTTATCTGACTAGGTTACAAAAATAATCGGGGCAGATAACCTTAGTTCATTCTTAATAAGCCTGTTGATCTGGTCTTCTCTGTTGCCAGCATCTCTGCCTTCTACAAAGTGGGCTTTTTCTTCATTCTACCCTGTGAAAATGATAAGTTAAAGGGCCACAAGACATTATTTGTTTCTTTGAAACATTTTCCAACAGTATTGATGTCATGAATCAGATCCTCCATGCAGATGATGCCACATTTACCAAGAAACGATCAATCAAATTGTTATCTGTGCCTATCCAACTAGAAGAAAGAATCTCAGAGTTTGAAGGCAATGCTCTTGAGATAACCTAGTCATTCAAAGAGGCAGAGAACAGTATAAAAAGTCCGAGCAATCACTGAGAGAGATATGGAACTATGTGAGGTGAACTAACATTCAAGGTATAGGTATCTCTGAAGGAAAAGAAGAAAATTAAAAGTACAGAAAACCTATCTGAAGAAATTATTGAGAAGAACTTTCTTGTTATCACCAGAAATTTAAACATACAGATACAAGATGGACACTGAACATCAGGAAGATTCATAGCAAACAAATTATGTCCAAGACACAGTAATTAACCTGGCCAAAGTCAATACCATGGAGAAAATTTTAAGTAGCAAGATGAAAGCTTCAAGTAACCTACAAAGGAAAACCCATCAGATAACTACAGACTTCTCAATGAAAACCATACAAGCTGGAGGGATTGGGCCCTCATCCCCAATTGATTTAAACAAAACAACTGCTAGCCTAGAATTTTGTACAATGCAAAATTAAATTTCACAATCAACACTGAAATTAAGTCTTTTCAAAAAAACTTGTAGGGAACTTGCCATGATCAGACCTGCCCTGCACAAAATTCTAAGAACTGCATCTGACACAAATCAGCACAATAGATACCCATTGGGTACAAGATTATCCCTCAATCTCAGGGGGCTTATGGAAATCCCAAACTTTGGCAATAGTTGTCATGGATGACCAGGCCTGAAGGAGACTATGTTCCAGGTTCAATATAGGCTCCCACTTGTATCATCCAGATCACACATGAAGAACCTCAGGTAACCTTGGATGTGACTGGGAAGCAAATACTTTCTTTAATTGACATAGTAGACACCTATTTGGTCTTAAAAACCTTTATCAGGCCTTTTTCATCCTCCTCCTGCATATGTGAGCCTCGATGGATGCCCCGCCAAAAGGTATTACAGTTAAAAAGGAAGGTTGGCTGAATAGATGAAAAAGTATCAACTGTCTTGTCTCCATGAAACACATCTAAACCATAAGGATGCACACAGACTTAACATGAAATAATAAAAAAAAAATATTCCATGGAAAGGGAACTCAAAAGAGAGCAGGTCTATCTCAAATCTGATACAAGTGACATAGAGCCAACAAAGGTAAAGAAGGACAAGGAAGGACATTATCTAATGATAAAGGGAGTAATTCAACAAGAAGAAATAATAACCTTAAATATATATGCACCCAATTAAGAAGCACTCAGACACATAAAGCCAATTTTACTAGAGTTAAATAAAGAAATTAATAGCACCCTTATATTTGTTGGGGACCTCAACACCCCACTGTCAGAGCTTGGTAAGTCGACAAAGCAGGAAACAAATAAACAATGTCCTTAAACCAAAGTCTAAATCAAATGGAACTAACAGACATTGATGGAATATTCTCCCAAAAAGGATGCATTCTTCTCAGTCCAACATGGGACATTAAGATTTTTCATATGATAGACCACAAAACATTTCTCAACAAAATTTAAAAACTAAATCACAACAAAGTCATAAAAATTAAATAACTTGCTGCTGAACAATTACTAGATCTAGAATAAAATTAAAATAGAAATAAAAAGGTTCTTTAAATCACCATTGTTAAAATGTCTGTACTACCCAAAGTGATTTACAAATTCAATGCAATCCCTATCAAATTAACAATGTTATACTTCACATACCTAGAAAAAAAATATGTGCTTTGTTTAGAAACAGAAAAGATTCCTAATAGACAAAACAAATATAAGCAAGAAGAACAAATCCAGAGGCATCACATTACCAGATTTCAAACTATAGTATAAAGCTATAGTAACCAAACACCATGGTATTGTTAGAAAAATAGAGACATAAATCATGGAACAGAACATAGAAGCTAGTTATAAAATCATCTATTTACAACCAACTGATCCTCAAGAGAGCAAACAACAATGTACCCTGGGAAAAGGAAGCCCAAGTCTATAAATGGTGCTGGGAAAATTGGATAGTCAACATGAAAGCACATTATACGCTTTAGAATTCCTTTCAAAAATTATAGTGAACCTTCTCAAATCTTCCTGCTGTTTTACAAGCTAAGTTTATGAAATATTATAAACCCTTTTATTTTAATTTCAACAATGTTCATAAAATTTTCACCAGAATCAGATTTTACATTTAAAAATCACTTTTTTTGTCACATCCATAAAAAGCAATTCTTCATCCATTCAAGTTTGATCATGACATTACAGCAAACTGTTCACATATTTAGGCTCCATTTCTAACTCTAGTTCTCTTGCTCTTTTTTATAATTATTTTGTCCAATAAAAATTTGAACTATTCATCTGTGAGACCTTCCAGACTTTTGTCAATGGTGAGATTTTGACCTCCTCCCATGAATTATGAATGTTCTCAAAGACAATTGGAATAATAAGTCCTTTCTAGAGGTTTTCATTTTAATTTACTAATATCCATAAGTGGACTCACTATTTTTGGTAGCTTTACCCATACAAGATATGTTTCTTAAAAAATAAGACTTGATGACCCTTGATCCATATGCTGCAGAATGAATGCTTAGCAGGTATGAAAATATTAATCTCCTTGTACATCTCTGTCAGAGCTTTTGATTGATCAGGTGAATTGTTAATGAGCAGTAATTTTTGCAGTATGTCTCAACAGGGAGCTGAATATACTCAGTAAACCATGCTTTCCACAATTACTCTGTCATCTAGGCTTTATTATTTCATTTCTACAGCATAGGCAGAAAATATATAGCATAATTCTTAAAGGCCTTAGGAATTTTGGAATGGTAAATGAGGATTAGCTTCAATTTAAAGTCACCAGCTGCATTAGCTCCTAACAAAATTGTCAGCCTGTCAGTTGAAGCTTTGCAACCAGACATTGACTTCTCCTTTCTAGCTATGAAAGTCCTAGATGCCATCTTCTTCCAATAGATGGGTGTTTTATCTATGTTAAAATTCTGTTGTTTAATGTAGTCACCGTCTGCAACTATCACAGCTAGATTTTTTAGATTACTTGTTGTAGCTTTTACATTAGCATTTACTGCCTCACCTTGCATGTTTATATTTATAGAAATTGCTTCTTTCTTTATATGTCATGAATTAACTTCTGCTAGCTTCAAACTTCTATATTGCTGTTTCCTCACCTTTGTCATCCTTAATAGATTGATGAGAATTAGGGTCAGCTCTGAATTAGACTTTGACTTAAGGGAATGTTATAACTGGAGTGACCCTCCATTCAGACCATTAACTTTCTTCATGTATGGAATAAGGATGTTTGATTTTTATTTTTCTTTTATTTCAAATATTAAATGAGGGATATAAGTGCTTTGGTTACATAAATTGCTTGAGTCAAAGTTATACATGTTTCCATTCCTATGTGTTTACTAGAGTAGCACTTTAAATTTTCTGTAAGAATTTTTTCTTTGTGTTCACAACTTTCCTAACTGCCACAAGATGTCTAGCTTTTGGCTTATCTTAGCTTTTGGCGTACCTTTCACACTAAGGTTAATATTTTCTAGTCATGGATTTAATGTGAGACACATATGAATCTTCCTTTCATTTGAAAACTTAGAGGCCATTGTAGGGTTATTAACTGGTCTAGTTTGAATATTATTCTATCTCAAGGAATAAGGAAGCCCAAGGAGAGGAGGAAGAAGGGGAAAAACACAGAAAAAGAGAGAAAGAGAGAGGTAGGTAGATAGAAGGTAGATATGGGTGAACAGCCAATCAGTGAAGCAGTCAGAACACACATTTATCCATTAATTTTGTATCTTATATGGATGTGACTCATGGCATCCCAAAACAACCCCAATAAAAACATTAGAGATCACAGATGGCCATAACTGATATAATAATAATAAAGTTTCCTGAATTCCACATGGAGACTCCAGAGGGAGTTCAGTTCTTTCCCCCTTCCAGGAGCTCTGGTGCTTTTTACTTCTGTATTCCTTTCTACTAATAAAAGTCCTATCTTACCACTGATCTCTGGTCCGTGGATTCATTCTTTGAATCCCCGAGACCAAGGACCTACTGAAGAGTAAAATTCCAGTATCAAAATCTTTAGATTTTAAATGTTGATAACCAATCTAAATTACAAAATGTGGAGAGCAGACTGTAAGATGGCAGGGCCCTCACAGCCTGGCAGACATTCAGGGAATGAGCCCCCAACTGCTTCTCCATTCCCCAAGACAGTCATATTCCTTTCTTTGTGCTCCCTCTGCCAGAAGTCACATAGCTCTTTATTTGTCTAGTTAACTGTGCAGAGATCCCTGGAATCTTTCCTTTTCCTTTCCTTGTCATATGCTAACTATGTGAACTAAAGTAATAAGCACTAAGTCACATAGTTCTTCCTTTGTTTTGTTAATCCTCATGATCTCTCCCTTCTTGCTTCTTGTCATATGTTAATGAAGTTGTGTAGAAACCATTAACAATATGATTTGTCTCTATTCAAGTCATTTAATCTTCTTCTTATACAATAAGACCAAAAACAGGTCTTTTGTTTATGCCATTTCCCCATATTGTCTATGCTACTTCCCCTTGGACAACCTTGTACAGATACTATAAAATAAAGCTGATTTTGTGCTTTGGGGTTGGCTGCAACTATCAGCTCAGTCAGTCCTCCCAATCCCATCCTTTGTTTCTGTGTCTTCTCTTGTGTTGTATTTTCCTCACTCTCCACCAATTCCACTCTGGTTCGCTCCCTTTCACTGTGCTGGTTTGTGACAATAAAAAGCCCTTGTCAGGCCACTGTAAGATACAGATGCCCTTGACTAAACTAAACATAATATATGGAGAAAATTAAACCATGAAATAAAATGAAAATTCTAAAAAAGGGTGCATTTTAAAGACCGCTGTGAAAAGAAATCTGTTGTGATCATCAGGTTCACAGAGTTACAGTTCAGAGTAAGGATTGAATTAACCTTTTATCAATTAAGTAAAAGTGTACTTTTCCTTCCTTTGATTGACAATTCTCTAATTTAGAAACAATGGCCGGGGAAATAATTGAAACACTCACAGCTCAAAATTACTAAGTAAACAGGTAGATTGTTTGCTAGGAGACTTTAGCTTTTCAAGTGACAGGTCCTTAGCTTCAAGTTAGAATCAAGTGAAGATAGCCCATGAAATTTTTCCTAGTATTGGCCCTTTGCCCAGGAGAAGGTGCCCCTAGATGCCTAGTGAATTTATTGTACTTCAACCAAACACAGGAAAATACTACCTCTATACTATTTTGGAAACCCAGATAGCATTCTATCTGTACTTTATCTCTTCCATTTAAGAGAACAGAGAGATTTTAATAACATAGGAAAAAACTATAAAAAGTAGTAATAACTTAAACAAGTAAAGATTTAGTGGAAATAATAATCTCAGAGAGATTGAGATTTTTGAGATCAATGTTCCCTTTCTAAAACTAACATTTTAAACACATGTCAGGAAATAAAATTCATAAAGAATATAACATTTAAAAATAAGTCACGTGATGCTCTAATTCAAACATAAAGAAAAAGAGAAAAATTTATAACATACAATAGAATAGTATACATTGAACTATATTAAACATATCCTAAAAGGCAAAAACACCCCCTAAAATTTCCAAAATGCTCCTGCAGGACAGGACTACGTGCATTGAAACCTGGCCTGGTGTATTTGAATCTGTGGTATGTACACACTTTGCCAAGATAAGTGTTTTCCATATAGAACCATGAGTTTCCTAAGATAACTCCAGAGTGAGACAGCAAAGGTAAGTTAATGATAGCACATTACAATAGATTTTGAAAAGCTGACAATTCACATTATTATATTTGATAGCCTAAAAAGTCCTATAGAAATGATATACATTTAATTTTATCCTGGTGTTCCTCAAATTTATTTGATCACAGAAAATCTTTTATCCATTAAACTTAATTATATCTCTCTGCTTTTTGATTTACAATATAGAATCTTCAGGGTAGCAGAGTTTTCCTAGGACCTGTATAGAATTGAAATGAATTAGAAATAGATGCATACAGTTATAGGATTGTGAACTATTTAAGAGGCTATGGTTTAAATATCTGGTTACCTGTTTTACCTCACATTTTCTCAGTGGATTATAATGATTCAATTGATGATTTATAGTATGTGCAATTCCCCATCTGTACCACTTGTAATTATTCTTGTGTGCTGTCAAGTAATCTGAAACACTTAAGTAATCCTTGGTGAAGCATATATTCCGAGCTAGTAACTTTGATAAATTCTTTGCCCACAAAGAATTTTATTGTCTTCAAAATATTGAAAGATCACTATTGGTCGTCAACAGTAGTTAGTTAATATTTAACAGTCAGTAAGTAGTTACTGACTTACATTTGGAAGAGACATTCATTATGCTGTAACATAAATAAGCATACTTGGATTAAAAGAACATACACTTCAGCCTGGGCAACAAAATGA
>CAUYON010164878.1:0-10070 GCA_963573935.1 Arctocebus calabarensis | reverse complement strand
AACACAAGCTATCCATTTTCTGTCTGCAGGAAACACACTTAGCTTCAAAAAACAAATTAAAACTCCAAGTTAAGGCTTGGAAGACAATTTTTCAGGCAAACGGAATTCAGAAGAAAAGAGGAGTTGCAATCTTATTTTCAGATACATGTGGATTTAAAGCAATTAAAGTCAAAACAGACAAAGATGGTCACTTATTATTGGTCAAGCGAAAAATGCAACAAGAAAATGTTTCAATTCTAAATATTTATGCACCCAATTTAAATGCTCCTAGATTATTGAAACAGACTTTACTCAGTCTGAACAGTATGATATCTTATAATACCATAGTAACAGGGGACTTTAACACTTCTCTTACAGAGCTGGACAGATTCTCTAAACAGAAATTAAGCAAGGATATAAGGAACTTAAATGAGACCCTAGAACAACTGTGCTTGATAGGTGCATATAGAGCACTCCATCCCAAAGATAAAGAATATACATTCTTCTCATTGGCCCATGGAGCATTCTTCAAAATTGATCATATCCTAGGAAACAAACCTACAAAACAAAACTGAATTTTTACCTTGTATTTTCTCAGACCACAAGTCACTAAAGGTGGAACTCAACTCCAACAAAAATGTTCAACCCCACACAAATGCATGGAAATTAAACAACCTTCTGTTGAATGACAGTTGGGTGCAGGAAGAAATAAAACAGGAAATCATTAACTTCCTTGAGCAAAACACAATGAAGATACAAGCTACCAGAACCTGCGGGATACAGAAAAAGCAGTTCTGAGAGGAAAATTTATCGCCTTAGATGCCTACATTCAAAAAACAGAAAGAGAGAGAATCAACAAACTTGAAAGCCATCTTATGGACTTGGTAAAACAAGAACAGTCTAGGCCACGTGGCTGTTGAGAGTTATGTGGACTTCAGCCATGGCCTCCCTGCAGAGCCTGGCCAGGAAAATCTGCTCCCAGCTCAGCTGGAAATTGCAGAAGCAACAATGGGCCGGCAAAACCAAAGGTTCAGAAGCTGCTGGACACCCCAAAAAGAAGAGGAAGAAAATACCAAAGAAATTCCAGAAGCAGGAGGAGAAGGCTGCTGATACCAAGGCCAAGTCCCTGGGGGAAGAAGTCTCTAGTGGGTTCTGGGGACAGAAGGCCAGAGGAAGCCAAAGAGAAGGAGAGTTCCAGTTCCACATTGGCTCCTGCAGATGGCCTGGCCACAGGGCTCGATTCTCTTTTTGCCCTGGATGTTCTTCGCCAGCGACTGCATGAGAGGATCCAGGAGGTCTGGGGCCAGGACAGTGCCAAGGAGCTGTCCCTGCCACTTTGGAGAAAAGACGGAGGGGAAAGCTGGAGCGGGACTGGAAAAGGAAGTGAAAGGAGCTGCGGGCCAAGGAGAAGGCAACCAAGGCCAAGGAAGTTGCTGAGCCTGCCCCAGAGACAGCCTGCAATGAGCCTGTGGAGCCAGTGGGACTGATCTTCAGCAAGGTAGAGGTGGGTGAGGATGACAGACAAGGAAGGCTCAGCGGAGGAAGGAGAAGAGGCAGAAAGTGAAGGGGAATCTCACTCCGTTGACAGACAGGAACAACTGGCAGCTGCTAGAGCATTTTCAGGCAGGGCAGAGCTGGCTGGAGGATCTGAGGGACCAGGACGAGGGGAAGGCACGCGAGCTGGAGGCCAAGATGGGTTGGACCAACTTACTTGTGCAAGGTCAGGGTGTGTGCATCCAAGAAGACAAGCACCTGCTGCAGGAGTCCCTGTGGAGTAAGGAGAAGTGCAAGGCATAGTGGCAGCACGGGTGGGAGAAGCCCAAGACATGTGGTGGAGAAGATGCAGCAGCACCAGGACTGGTGGCTCCAGAACATGCGCAAGAAGAAGGCGGCCCAGGTGGAGCGCCGCCTGCACAAGGCCCACAAGAAGGGCTGGATCCTACTGCAGGACCTGGAGCGCACTGGCCTGGCCTGAGCGCCTTGTACTCCACAGCTGCCTGCACCTACCCAGTGATGTGAGGCCAGTGTGTCCCATCACTCTGACTCTTGGGCTTCTCCTTGTGGAGTGGGTACGGTTGAGCTTACCTCTTGAATTGAGGGCTCATATCATGCCTACAAAATAGAAGGTCCAGGTTGGCACAGTGGCTCACACTTGTAATCCCAGCACTCTGGAAAGCTGAGGCTGGTGGATTGCCTGAACTCAGGAGTTGGAGATCAGCCTGAGTAAGAGCAAGACCCATCTCTACTAACAATAGAAAAAAGAACAAGCCAGGAATTGTGGTGGGCGCCTGTAATCCCAGCTAATCGGGAGGCTGAGGCAAGAGGATTGCTTGAGCCCAGGAGCCCAGTTTGAGGTTGCTGTGAGGTATGACACCATGGCACTCTATCCAGGGTGAAAGAGTGAGACTCTGTCTCAAAATATAAAGTATTTCTGGGCGGTGCCTTTGGCTCAACGGAGTAGGGCACTGGCCCCATATGCTGGAGGTGGCAGGTTCATACCCAGCCCCAGCTCAAACCTGCAAAAACAAACAAACAAACAAACAAACAAACAAACAAACACCCCAAGAACAGTCTAAGCATAAACCCAGCAGAAAAAAGAAATATCCAAAATTAAATCAGAGATCAATGAAATTGAAAACAAATAATCATTCAGAAAATTAATGAAACAAGGAGTTGGTTTTTTAAAAAGATAAACAAAGTGGATAAACCTTTGGCCAGACTAACTAGAAATAGAAAAGTAATATCTCTAGTAACTTCAATTAGAAATGATAAAGGGAAAATAACAATTGATGCCAGAGAGATACAGGAGATCATCTCTGAATACTACCAGAAACTCCATTCCCAGAAATTTGGCAATGTGAAGGAAACGGATCAATATTTGGAATCACGCCCTCTCTCTAGACTTAGCCAGGAAGAAATAGAGCTCCTGAACAGACCAATTTCAAGCACTGAGAGTACAGAAATAATAAAAAATCTTTCAAACAAAAAAATGTCCTGGTCGGGATGGCTTCATACTAGAATTTTATCAAAACTTGAATGAAGTTTTTCCTGAAGTATATATTCCTGAAGGTTCCCATACTACAGAAATTATTCCAAAACTTGAGGAGGAAGGAATCATCCACAGTATGTTCTATGAAGCAAACATCACCCTGATACCAAAATCAGGAAAAGACCCAACTAAAAAGGAGAATTTCAGACCAATTTCACTAACGAATTTAGATGCAAAATTTCTCAACAAAATCCTAGCCAATAGATTACAGCTTATCATTTAAAAAGTCATATATCATGATCAAGTAGGTTTCATCCCAGGGATGCAAGGCTGGTTTGACATACACAAGCCCATAAATGTTATCCACCATATTAACAGAAGTAGAAACAAAGATCATATGATCCTCTCAATAGATGCAGAAAAGCATCTGATAAAATCCAGCATCCTTTTCTAATTAGAACACTAAAGAGTATATGCATACGTGGCACCTTTCTGAAACTGATTGAGGCTATCTATGACAAACCCACAGCTAATATTTCACTGAATGGAGTAAAACTGAAAGCTTTTCCTCTTAGAAGTGGAACCAGACAAGGTTGTCTTGTGTCACCATTACTATTCGATGTAGTGCTGGAAGTGCTAGATAATACAATTAGGCAAGACATGGAAATAAAGGGCATCCAAATGGGAGCAGAGGAGATCAAACTCTCCCTCTTTGCTGACAATATGATCTTATACTTAGAGAACCCCAAAGACTCAACCACAAGATTCCTAGAAGTCGTCAAAAAAAATACAGTAATGTCTCAGGATATAAAATCAATATCCACAAGTCAGTACCCTTTGTATACGCCAATAACAGCCAAGATCAGAGGCTAATTAAGGGACAGAACTCCCTTCACCATAGCGTCAATGAAAATGAAATACCTAGGAATATACTTAACAAAGAGGTGAAGGACTGCTATAAAGATAATTATGAAATCCTAAGAAAGGAAATAGCAGAGGATATTAACAAATGGAAGAACATACCATGCTCATGGCTGGTAAGAATCAACACCGTTAAAATGTCTATACTTCCCAAAGTAATCTACCTATTCAATGCCATCCTTACTAAGATACCAACATCGAGGGTGGCTCCTGTGGCTCAAGGAGTAAGGCGCTGGCCCCATATACCCAGGGTGGTGGGTTCAAGCCTGGCCCCAGCCAAAACTGCAAAATAAACAAATAAATAAATCACTAATGATTCTCTTTCCTTAAAAAGAAATAAATACCAACATTTTACTTTGAAGATTTGGAAAAAATGATTCTGCATTTTGTATGGAACCAGAAAAAAACCCGTATAGCTAAGGCAGTCCTTAGTGATAAAAAGAAAGCTGGGGGCATCACCATATCAGATTTTGGGCTGTACTACAAAGCCGTAGTGGTCAAGACAGCATGGTACCAGCACAAAAATAGAGATGTAGACATTTGGAATCGAATAAAAAACCAGAAAATGAAACTAACATCTTACAACCACCTAATCTTCAATAAACCAATCAAGAACATACCTTGGGAGACAGACTCCCTATTCAATAAATGGTGCTGGGAGAACTGGAAATCCACATTTAAAAGATTGTGGACTCACACCTTTCTCCACTCACAAAAATTGATTCCAGATGGATAAAGGACTCAAATTTAAGGCGTGAAACAATAAAAATCCTCAAAGAAAGCATAGGAAAAACAGATATTAGCCTGGGGAAAGACATGATGAAGAAGACTGCTATGGCAATTGCAACAACAAAAATAAACAAATGGGACTTAATTAAACTGAAAAGCTTCTGTATAGCCAAGGAGACAAGAACCAAAGCAAATCGACAACCTACACAATGGAAAAGGATATTTGCATATTTTGAATCAGAGAAAAGTTTGATAACTAGGATCTATAGAGAACTCAAATTAACCCACATGAAAAAGGCCAACAATTTCATATATCAATGGGCAAGAGACATGAATAGAACATTCTCTAAAGAAGACAGATGAATGCCTAACAAACATATGAAAAAATGCTCATCATCTCTAATTATTAGAGAAATGCAAATCAAAACCACCCTGAGATACCATCTAACCCCAGTAAGAATGGCCCACATCACAAAAATCTCAAAACTGCAGATGCTGGTATGGATGTGGAGAGAAGGGAACACTTTTACACTGCTGGTGGGATTTGGATGTGGAGAGAAGGGAAAACTTTTACACTGCTGGTGGGACTGCAAACTGATATGGGCTTCATGGAAGGAAGTTTGGACAACTCTTAAAGAACTCGAGCTGGACCTCCCATTTGATCCTTCAATCCCATTACTGGGCATCTACCCAGAAGGAAAAAAATTCTTTTATCATACGGACACTTTCACTATACTGTTCATTGCAGCTCAATTTACAATCGCCAAAATGTAGAAACAACCTAAATGCCCGCTAGGATTAACAAGTTGTGATATATGTACACTATGGAATATGATTCAGCCATTACAAAAAGTAGATACTTTACATCCTTTGTATTAACCTGGATGGAAGTGGAACACATTATTCTTAGTAAAGCATCACAAGAATGGAGAAGTAGGAATCCTATGTACTCAATTTTTGATATGAGGACAATTTATGACAATTAATGACACAGTGGCGGTGGGGGAAGGGAAGAGCAGAGAGAGGAAAGGAGCCAGGGGGGTGGGGTCTTGGTGTGTGCCACACCTTTTGGGTGCAAAACAAGAATGTAAGAGGGACTTTATCTAATAAATGCAATCAGCATAAAAAAAATGTAAAAAAAAATTCAGCAATTGGACTGAGGAACCAGAAAGTGTGCATAAATTGGGAATTTTAAGAAAAGGTCCCCATGTTTTCTTTCACAATTATAACTACATTCTCAGTAATTCTGGGTTGCTACAATGTCCTCCCTGGTAGTATAAACCATGGTTTCAATGTTTAAAGAAACAAGATGATAATTCACATAAAAGAGTTTTGAAATAAGATTCTTCTCACTCAAAATAAAAGTAATATGATCTTCATCAAATTAAAAAGGTCTATCAGTATGTTGACCAGAAAAAAAGACAGATCACCGTTTACCTTAACAGACTGCCTCAGAGGGGATTGCACTAGGAAGGGGAAAGTGGTGGAGTTCCCACTCACCTACGAGTGTAGACAAAAGCCCATTGGCCTCCTCACATACAGAACTGAGCAGGGTGGGCTAAATGGTTTTTAAGAGACTTTTCAACTAAAAGAATCAAAGTCAGCCTGAGATCTCATTTTGCATGGACATTTAGGGTGGCAAATGAAATGAATTTAGAAACAAATAATTCAAGAATTTGCTACCATCACTGTAGTTCAAGAAAATCCTTTGTCAGTACTGTCAAGGGCATGCAAATTTACATCCAACAGTGAAAAAAAAATTTTTTTTTTTTGCAGTTTTTGGCTAAGGTTGGGTTTGAACCCGCCACCTCTGGCATATGGGACTGGTGCCCTACTCCTTTGAGACACAGGCACCGCACATAAATTTTTGATAAAAATGTAAACAGGCTATGCTGAAATTGTGTGAAAAAATAATGCACCCCCATGCTACTACTAGCAGACAGGACTTTCTATTTCTGAATTTTAGGAGATACCAATTTAATTCAGAAAATGCAGCAGGAGATGCACTTTCAAGCCATTCAGTCCATTTCATGAATGGTCTGACAGGTACCCAGGCAGGTAAATCCAATAAAACGGACTCTAAAAGAAAGGTTACAAGAGACAGTTAAGTGCAGGGTAGGAATTTCTTTCTTTACCACAAAAGAAAAGTAATCCAAAGAGAGTGATGGTATTTCATCCTTTGTCTCCTATAAAGAATCCAAATATCACTTCTTCCTGAATCTAACACACTAGCTTCATTTCTTTTCTTCTTCTTCTTCTTTTTTTTAAGTTTAATCACGTTTGTGTACATAAATGCACTCATGGGGTACAATGTACTGGTTTTATATACAATTTGAAATATTTTAATTGAACTGGTTGACATACTTTTCATGGCATTTTCTTAGTTATTGTGTCCAGAAATTTATATTCTACATTTAGTAAGTTTCACCTGTACCTTTCTAAGATGCACCAATAGGTCCCACCTATTATTCTCCCTCCACCCATATTCCCCCCTCCACTCCCTTTACCCATGTTCTTGTGCTATAATTGGGTTATAGCTTTCATATGAAAGCTATAAATTAGTTTCATAGTAGGGCTGAGTACATTGGATACTTTTTCTTCCATTCTGGGGATACTTTGTGAAGAAGAATATTTTTCAGCTCCATCCATGTAAGCATGAAAGAGGTAAAATCCCCATATTTCTTTAAGGCTGCATAACTAGCTTCATTTTCAAAATGCATCACTTTATTTTCCTTACAAGGCAGCCACACATTGAGCAGGTGACAGTCACATGATTTCTTCCATAAGCCCCAAGGCATCCATGAGTGTTGCTGGACCTCATAGCCAAAGGAGTCCTGAGGTTTCAGATATTAAAGCTTTCCTCACAGCCACAAGTTCTTTTGATGTTTGGGTTATTAAACACAAAATCACAGGATAATTTGCCTTTCATGTAGTCCATTTCTGTTCCTACAAGCATTAGCTGTGCTTTCTTTCCAATGAATACTCTCAGTCCATCTTGAACAAATTCTTAATCAGAATCTCCTTTTGTTTTTGTATATTCTAGAGTGTAAGAAAGGCCATTACCCTCTCTGGTGTGGGCACCAACTTTCACGCCGACATGTTCAGGCTTATCTTTAAGAAGCTGTTTTTATCTTGTTGAAGGTGTCAGGGTGAGGGCGTTCTGGGTGGGCTGCAGCTTCTGCTTGCTCACAGCCTGGAAAGTGGCCCGGACTAAGGAAGCCAAAATCTCCTCCACCCTGGCGCCCCGGTGCCTTGAGCTGGAACTCGGCAACCTCAACCTCTCTCTATGGACATGGCTGGTGCATTCTCTTTAATACATTTTCTGTATTTCCAAAAATTAAAACAAGAAATGAGATTTAAATTATTACACAAATTTGCATTAGATATTTGCAAAGCAAAACTATAATTCCAACAGATATTTTTGGATCTCACTGCAAATGCAAAGGAAATTCCCTAATTTTAAAATCCATTTCAGGGGAAGGAGCCAAGGGTGGTCTGTAGCCAGCTTTCCGCAGAAGCTCCCGTCCAGAAGGAGAGTTAAAGTTCAGAAATTTAGCAAGAAAGCCAATGGTTTGGATCTAAGCCAAAAGAGAAGGTAGAAGAACACACATCAACCCTGCTGGAGTGATCGGTGACCCCAAAGACGCATGCAAAGCTCAGACTCCAACACAGAGTAACTGATTCTCTAGGGTAAGACATAGACCTGCTGAAAATAAGACAGAGCCACTTAACCACATCACACCCAGAAGGCCTCCAGTTTAGCAGGCAGTAGCACTGTATGGGTTGGCAAAACTCTAGGGCAAAAGGTATAGACACCAGTCCCAGATACCAGGCAAAGGACTGGTCAATCACTATTTCTAGAACCCCCAACCCAACCCATCCTTATCTACTCATCCAGTCAAATGGTGCAAAACAATCATGGAGCGGAATCAGAGGAAAAGCTCTGGAAACATGAACAAGCAGAGTAGATCAACTCCCCACCCCCCCCGAGGAACAATTTGGCAGACACAAATGACGATCCTATGCATAAACAGATGCCTGAGATGTCAGAAATCTAATTCAGAATTTGGATTGCAAACAAGATCAATAAAATAGAGGAAAAGTTGGAATTAGAAACTCTGGGAGCATTTCAAAAATTGTCTCAAGAAGTCAAGGAATTCAAAGACCAAATGACCAAAGATTTTGACACATTGAGACAAGAAGTTGCAGCCCTTAAAGATCTGAGAAACACAGTAGAATCCCTCAGAATGGAGCAAGCAGAAGAAAGGATTTCTGACATTGAAGACAAAGCTTTCCAATGCTTCCAAACCTACAAAGAGGAAGAGAAATGGAAGGCAAAAAAGGATCATTCTCTCAGATGACTCTGTGATAACTCAAAGAAAACCAATATTTGCCTTATAGGGATACCTGAAAATGACAAAGTGGCATCACAAGGTACAGAGTCTATTCTTTATGAGATTATGAAAGAGAACTTCCCAGACATGCCAAGAGATTCTGAAATTCAGATAGCAGACAGTTTCAGAACCCCAGCACAACTCAACCCAAATAAGGCATCCCCAAGGCACATCATAATTAAGTTCACTAAAGTTAATGTGAAAGAGAAAATTCTGAAAGCAACTAGATGCAAGAAATCCATTACCTACAAGGAGAAGAATATTAGAATAACTGCAGATCTTTCTGATCAAACCTTTCAAGCTAAAAGAGAATGGGCATCGACTTTTAATCTCCTAAAACAAAATAACTTTCAACCCAGGATCCTGGGTCCAGCTAAACTGAGTTTCATTTATGATGGAGAAATTAAATACTTTAATGACATCTACATGTTGAAGAAATTTGCTATAACTAAATCAGCTCTCCAGGATATTCTCAAACCTATCCTCCATAATGACTAGCATAATCCTCCACCATAAAAGGTTTTCTCACCCAGAAACTTGTTACCAAACTCCAACTTCCACAGTGACAAATTAAAAATGTCCACTAGACTTTCTACAGATTTATCAATATTTTCAATTAATGTGGATGGTTTAAATTGTCCTCTAAAGAGGCAGAGGTTGGCTGACAGGATACAAAAACTCAGGCCAGACATCTACTGTATACAAGAATCTCATCTTACCTTAAAAGATAAATATAGACTCAAGGTGAAGGGATAGTCATCTATATTCCAGGCAAATGGAAAACAGAAAAAAGCAGGTGTTGCAATCTTATTCGCAGATACAACAGGCTTTCCACCAAACAAAATAAGGAAGGATAAGGACGGTCATTTCATCTTTGTTAAAGATAATACTCAATATGATGAGATTTCAATTATTAATATTTATGCACCCAACCAGAATGCACCTCAATTTATAAGAAAAACTCTAATAGACACGAGTACCTTGATTTCCTCCAGCTCCATAGTAGTTGGAGATTTTAATACTCCTTTAGCAGTGTTGGATAGATTTTCTAATAAGAA
>CAUYON010164877.1:0-25983 GCA_963573935.1 Arctocebus calabarensis | reverse complement strand
AGAAGTTTTCTCCTGACCCTTCGAATATGTACCACACATGTGATCTCACCCTTTGTCCCATCTCCCCCCACCCTCTCCCATTTCTAAGATATATTTCCTAAGGCATCTCTGAGGTCTTGAGGGACTGAGCACTAGTCAGTCACCCAGATCAGGGCCATTCATGGCCAGTTCTTATCTTGGCTCCCCAGGGCCACTTCCCGCATTAACTATTCACACAGAAACCTTTGTCTTGGATTCTCCTTCTGGGTGAACCCAAGATAAGTCAAAGATTTTAGCTAGTTTGAGATTTAGATTTGTCTTTGTACACGTACTCTTTAGCTGTGTGAAAAACAAAGAAAAAGTAAGTTCTGTGCCTGTTAATCGGCCTCTGCCTGCTGATTGGGGGCTGTGCTCAGAGGACACTGCATGAAGGGGCTGAAAGTCTTGACTCTGGCAGTGAGGCCTAGGCCTTTGGTGGCAGGAGGCAGCTGCCTGCCAGCTGCTGTGCCCAGGGTGGGCAGGTGGGTGGCAGAAGCTTTTCATGATGAGCTACTGCCAGGAGAAAGTTATCAGGAGCTGATTGCAAAGGCCTTGAGAACTTTATCAAGATGTCACCAATCAAACAGGGAAGACTGCTCTGCTTCCACTGAGCCCCTGTGATTCTGACCAATGTATCAGGATACTGACATGTTCCCAACACCATTAGGGCTTCGAGTGCTTACTGGTGACAAGGCACAAAGCACCCTTTGCAGAGATAGTCAGAGGGGCTAGAAAATGGGCTGTCCCCTGTCTCTGGCAGACTTGCCTATCCCCTGCTGACTATAGACACATGTCGCAATATGTCTCTACTTCTTAATCCTCTGGGCTCGGTTTCCTCTACTGATGCCCACTGATAATCTCTGACACTGTTTGGATGAGTGCCTCATTTTCTCAGCCCTTTGGCCCCTGCTCAGCCACCTTTTCTCAGCCTCTGTGCCACTCGCCCAACAAAGCCATCAGTAGCCTCCCCAGGTTCAAACCTTGTTCCCTGCTGATTGCCAACAAGGTCAACAGGCCTACTAATTACTTTCTTTTTTTTTTTTTGAGATAGAGTCTTGCTCTTTTGTCCTGGGGTTGAGCGCTGTGGCGTCATCATAGCTCACAGCAACCTCAAACTTTTGGTCTCAAGCCATCCTCTTGCCTCAGCCTCCTGTGTAGCTGGGACTATAAGTGTCTGCCATGACACCTGGCTAATTCTTTCTATTTTTAGTAGAGATGGGTTCTTGCTCTTGTTCAGGCTGGTCTCAAACTCCTGAGCTCAAGCAATCTACTCACTTTGGCCTCCCAGAGTGCTAGGAGTACAAGTGTGAGCCACCATGCCCAGCCAGGTACTTCTAACAGCCTCTAGCTTCTTAGAAAACCCTGTAGTGCCAACAGGGTATGAAGGCAATTTATGGTCAGGCATACCTGGGGAATTTGAGACACAATTGAATGGCTATTGATTAGCCCCAGATTGCTATTTTTCAGTGACTCCCCATGGCAGTTCAAGGGCCTGTGTGTAGTATTTGGGCCTCTTCAACATCATCTTCTCTTGTCCTACGACCACTCACCACTGAATCATCTGTAGCTCAACATTCATCCCACTCTCCCTGTAGCTCTCATGCCTATGCTCCAGCTGGTGTCCCTGAACTGGAGGCTCCTATTACCCTTTATCTGGCATACTTTGTTTTTTAATTTTTTTTTTCCTTTTTTATTGTTTGGGATTTATTTTACCTGGCATACTTTGAATCATCTTTCCGGTTTCAGCAGAATGCTACCACCTCTAGGAAGCTCTCTTTTACCTTCTCAAACTGAGAAAGGTTCCTCTTGTAAGTTTCCAAGTTGCCTAAAATAAACCTTAGCACATTGCCTTGTACTCTTCTGTTTATGTATTTATCTTCTGCAGCAGGTGATGAATTCCTAGACATTCAAGTACTATTTCTAGATCATCCATCATGTCCTCTGGGCCAAGCCCTGTATCTGGCACAAAGAAAGTGCTCAGGAAGTTGTTTTGTTTTTTTTTAAGAGACAAAGTCTTCATCTGTCTGTCACCTGGCTAGACTGGAGTACTGTAGTGCTATGATAGTTCACTGCAGCCTCAAATTCCTGGGCTCAAGTGATCTTCCTGCCTCAGCCTCCCAATTAGCTAGCACTATAGGCACATTCTGCCATTCCCAGATAATTTTATTTATTTATTCATTTATTAATTTAATTTAATTTATAGTGTCTCACTTTGTCACCCTTGGTAGAATGCTGTGACATCATAGCTCACAGCAACCTCAAACTCTTGGGCTCAAACAATTCTCTTTTATTTATTTATTTTGAGACAGAGTCTCACTATTTTGCCTCGGTAGAGTGCTGTGGCATTACAGCTCACAGGAACCTCAAACTCTTAGACTCAAGCGATTCTCTTGCCTCAGCCCTCCAAGTAGCTGGGACTAAAGGTGCCCGCCACAATGCACGGCCATTTTTTGTTGCAGTTGTCGTTGTTTAGCTGGGCCAGAGCCAGGTTCAAACTTGTCACTCTCAGTGTATGTGGCCGGCACTGTAATCACTGTGCTATGGGCGCCTCAGCCTCCCAAATCACTGAGACTACAGGCACTTGCCACAGTGCACAGGTATTTTTAAGAGACAGGGGTCTCACTCTTGCTCAGGTCTAGAACTCATAAGCTCAAGCAGTCTACCCACCTCAGCCTCCCAGAGTGCTAGGAATACAGGCATGAGCCACTGCGCCTAGACTAATTCTTTTTTAAAATTTTTTGTAGAGATGAGAGTCCCACTAGGTTGCTCAGGAGGCTACAAACTTCTGGCCTCAAGTAGTCCTTCCAGCTTGGCCTCCTGAAGTGCTGGGACTATATGCATGAACCACCATGCCTGGCCTCAGTAAGTATTTATTGAATAAAAGAGCATCTAATAATATAGTGTCTAATAGTGACTTGAGGGTTTATTGCAAGTAATTGAAATCTCAGGTTTTGGCTCGGCGCCTGTGGCTCAACTAGCTAAGGCGCCAACCACGTACACCTGAGCTGGCGGGTTCGAATCCAGCCCCCGGGCCCGCCAAACAACAATGACGGTTGCAACCAAAAAATGGCCAGGCATTGTGGCGGGCCCCTGTAGTCCCAGCTACTTGGGAGGCGGAGGCAGGCGACTCGCTTGAGCCCAGGAATTGGAGGTTGCTGTGAGCTGCAATGCCACAGCACTCTATCCAGGGTGACAGCTTGAGGCTCTGTCTCAAAAAAAAAAAAAAAAAAAAAAAGAAATCTCAGGTTTTATAGACTATGGAAGACAGTGGAAAAATAAGTCATGTTAATATGGTGTGTTAATATTATTGAGTTATTACATTGAGTGCATATTTATATTTATTATAAATTGCCTATTTATATAGGCAATTATCTTAAAATTCATATAACCACAAAGGTTTTGTTTTTGTTTTGTTTTTTTGAGACAGTCTCACTCTGTCACCGTGGGTAGAGTGCTGTGGCATCATAGCTCACAGTAACCTCCTGTCTCAGTCTCCTGAGTAGCTGGACCTACGGCACCCATCACAGCGCCCTGCTAGTTTTTTTTCTACTTTTAGTAGAGATGGGGTCTGGCTCTTGCTCAGGCTGGTCTTGAATTCCTGAGTTCAAGCAATCCACCCACGTCAGCCTTGCAGAGTGCTAGGATTATAGGTGTGAGCTATTGTGCCCGGCCAGCCACAATTTTTTAAAAATACTGTATTATTAAAAACAGAAAGAAATAAATATGCACCAATCTAACAACACAAACATTGTGTTATTTTCCTTTACCCCTTGCCCCTCAGCAATTATATTTTCCTCATCGTAGTACATTCTCTTTCTACCCTTTCACTTAACATTACAACATCAACATTTTCCTTGCTGGAATCACGGCCTTTGGAGCTAAAAGGAACTTTAGAAATGATCCCATCCACTACTTTATTTTAAGTAGTAAAGGAAACTGAGGCCCAGAGGGGTGAGTGACTCCAAGTCTCCCAACAAAATGACAATTCTAGTTTCTTTACTTCCTGACCTCTGATTTGGCCTTCCTGCCTGGCAGCCTTTGACACTTTCTCCACTTTTGGTTCTGAACAGAAAAATACTTTGATATGAGAACTCTGAAGTCCGGATGGATCAGAACTGGACTTGCATGCAATCATTTGTTGGAGTTAAATGACATATAAAATTCTATACTCCTATGGGAACTCTCAAGCATTGCTGGTGGAAGAGTGAATTAAATTGGTACAATCACATTGAAAAATTTGAGAGTATTTACCAGAGTTAAACATCCACCTACCCTATGGCCAGAAATACTCTCACCAGAAATGAGAGCTTAGGTTCAACAAACAATATGTACAGGAATGGTCATAGCTTCTTTATTCATAGTAGCCCCAAATTGGTCATAACCGCAAAAATCATTATGGTCTACTCATCCAATCAAATCCTAGACAACAATAAGAAACAACAAACCTCTGCTATATATCAAATCACATACGAGTCCTATGGACATAATGCTGAGTGCAAGAAGTCAGGTATAAAAGAGTATATCTGTATGATTCCATTCATAGTTTGAGAAGATAGGACAAACTAACCTACAATGAGAAAACAATAGTGGTTATGTAGGAAGGTAGATATAAACTTATGGCTGATAAATTGAAGGCTGATAACATTCTATATTTTGATGGAGGTGTTGGTAACATGGGTGTTTACATACATAAAACTGCATCAGAATGTGTACTTAAGGTTTGAGCACTTTAGGCATGGCATGGAGGCGCGTGCCTGTAATCCTAGCACTCTGGGAGGCCGAGGTGACTGGATTACCCTGAGCTCACAGGTTCGAGACCAGCATGAATCCAAGAGTTGGAAATTGCTGTGAGCCATGATGCCACATCACTCTACTGAGGGCAACAAAGTGAGACTCTGTTAAAAAAAAAAAAAAAAAAAAAAAAGATTTGAGTGCTTTATATGTGAAATAAAATTTTAAACCTATATTATGATTCTCAAACTGATACAATCTGAGTAAAGTCTGTAGTCTTATTAATTGTATTGTGCCAATTAATTTACTGACAATGCTCCATAGTTATGTGAGTACTGTTTTTTTTTTTTTTGAGACAGAGCCTCAAGCTGTCACCCTGGATAGAGTGCTGTGGCATCACAGCTCACAGCAACCTCCAATTCCTGGGCTCAAGTGAGTCTCTTGCCTCCGCCTCCCAAGTAGCCGGGACTACAGGCACCTGCCACAACGCCCGGCCATTTTTTGGTTGTAGCCGCCATTGTTGTTTGGCGGGCCTGGGCTGGATTTGAACCCACCAGCTCAGGTGTATGTGGCTGGTGCCTTAGCCTGTTGAGCCACAGGCACTGAGCCAAGTACTGTTTTTTTTTTTTGAGACGGAGTCTAACTCTGTTGCCCAGGCTAGATTGTGGTGTTGTAGCATTAGCGTAGCTCACAGCAATCTCAAATTCAGGGTTCAAGTGATCCTCCTGCCTCAGCCTCTCTAGTAGCTGGGACTACAGATGCTCACCACAATGCTCAACTAATTTCCCTATTTTTTTTTTTAATAGAAACGAGGTCTTCCTCTTGCTCAAGTTGGCCTCAAACTCCTGAGCTGAAGGGACCTCTTGCCTCGGCCTCATAGAGTGCAAGGATTACAGAGGTGAGCCACTGTGCCTGGCTGTTATGTGAGATGTTAATAATAGGGGAAGTTGAGTGATAAGTACATAGAACTTATCTGTACTATTTTTGCGTGTAAGTCTATAATTACTTCAAAATGCAAAGTTAACAAAATCTTATCCTCCCTTTTCTCCATTAAAAAATCTGATAGTTTTAGCCAGGCATTGTGGCAGGTGCCTGCAGTCCCAGCTACTTGGGAGGCTGAGGCAAGAGAATCACCTAAGCCCTGGAGTTGGAGATTGCTATGAGCCGTGACTCCATGACACTCTACTGAGGGTGATAAAAGTGAAACTCTGAGTCTCTAAAAAAAAAAAACAAAAAAACCCTGATAGTTTAAATATAGTTTTCTTTCAATCATATTCCTCCTCATCTTTAACCAAATTTTTGGATCAAATACATTTTTTGGTACTTCTTTTCTTAGTAGTTTGAGATCCTTCCTTCTGTCTTTCTTTCTCCTTCCTTTCTTTGAGTATCATTGAATTTGGCCTGGTCCTCATTTCAGTCCCTTCTAGATCATCCCACCTTGGTGAATGCCTGCTCTAAGAAGCCCAGTCCACTTTGCTGCCCATTGGTTCTTACTACCCTACATCTTGGTGCCTCCGAGAACCGGGAAGTCTAGAATTCTTACATCTACTCTCCTCCCTGCTCCAACCCCTGGTGACCTGTGGGCAGGTGTTTCATTTCTAAGTCTGGGTTTACCTGTTTGGAAAATGGGTTGAATAATAGATGCCTCCCTCACCAAGGTGTTGAACTTTAATTACTGTTTGCAACATTGCTTAAGATGTGGAGATGAAAGGCAGTTTTAAAAGTCCATGTTATTGGCATTAGTAATAAAGCTGAGGAATTTGTGAGTTTGTAAGATTGTCATAACTGGGAAAGAGAGAAAAAAAGGTTGATTTTATGCAGAAATTCCGTGCCCCCAAAGCAGTCACAGATCCTGGTTGGTATAAATAGCAAGAACATGTTGTACCTCAAAGTAGTTTGCAAACTTCACATTCTTCCACGCCCATGAAAATATAGAACCCACAATTCCACAACTGAAAGTAAGGAGTATACCTGGGGTTACAAGGCAGGAAATTTAGGACTGATGTTTGGCTGAGACCATTCTCAGTTCTCTTCACAATTTATAAGAAAAATGCAGTTTCAGCATAGAGTTATTTATTTATTTATTTATTTATTTATTTTTTTGTAGAGACAGAGTCTTACTTTGTTGCCCTTGATAGAGTGCTGTGGCGTCACACAGCTCACAGCAACCTCCAACTCCTGGGCTTAGGTGATTCTCTTGCCTCAGCCTCCCGAGCAGCTGGGACTACAGGGAGTTATTTATTTTTTACCATCAATACTTTTCTTTTTCTTCTTGTGTTCTGATCACATTTCTACTAATATCTAATAAGAACTTTTAGAAAATTACCATTTTTAAAACACTTTATACAGGAGCACTTTATATAGGATAAAATAAAAGGCTAACACTCAGCTCAAGCCCTCAAAGACTTTACCATCAAACCAGAAGATAAATAGGAGCGAGTGGCCTATATTTAGAATTTACTTCATGGTGCCCTGTTATTAATAATAACTGCCCCCTTTGGAGTGTCCAAAGCTCTTTAAAATGCATATTACTTCATTTGATCCACTGACAGGGCTGGAATTACAAGCTCTGCTTTAAGGGTGAAGAAACTGAAACTCAGATAGAAGTGACTTTTTTAAGGCCATATAGCCTGCAAGTGATGGTCTTAAGACTTAAAGTTTGTTTCAAGAATTAGAATAGTCTAGCTAGGGGAATCTAGTGGAATGATGTAGTGTTCTTTCTACTGTATTGCCACTTCTGGTAGTGATTCAAAAGAGATCCTTGGCTTTTTGTCCAAGGCTTAAGGGTAGTCTAGGCCAGAGACCAATGTCACCTGGCATCTAATCAGAGGTGGTGTGTAGCATAGAGGTTAAGGGTATGGACCTTGGACTCAGAGGTTTTGGTTTTATTCCTGGCTCTTAAATGGCTATAAGAATTGGAGCTTATAACTTTGCTAAGCTTCATTTCCTTATCTGTTCAATGGATATACATGTATGTAATAACACTGCTTTCAACGTCACTAGGTCTATTAAGAGATAATCTATGGAGTGCACTTAACCCTGTGCCTGGCAGACATAGGCTTTGCTAAAGGTTATCAGGTGATAATAGTAAACAAATGAAGGGTCAGGGTACCTTAACCCCTGAAAGGAACCATCTTGGGCCAAGAACCTACAGGAATTAAAAACCAAACCAAAATACCCCCCCCCCCTTTTTTCCTTTTTTCTCTTTGAGACAGGGTTCTACTCTGTTGCTCAGGTAACTATTGTATATATCATGACCAAGAAGTGGACCCTGATGCAATCCACCTACCTATTCAGATTGCACCAGTTTTACATGCATTCATGCGTGTATATGTGTTTGTGTGTTCAGTTCTCTACACGGTTATCACATGGAGATTTGTTTGACCATCACCACAGTCAAGATACAAAACGGTTTCATCACAAAGATCCCTCATGTAACCCTTCTATAGTCACAGCCTTCTCCCTTTCTCCCTGTGTATCTAACTCTGGCAACCACTAATTTTTTCTCCATCTCTGTAATTTTGTCATTTCAAGAATGTTATATAAGTAGAATTATACAGTATGTGAACTTTTGAGATTGTCTCTTTTTACTCAGCATAATTTCCTCAAGATCAAACACAGTTGTTGCAGGTATCAATAGTTCCTTCCTTTTTATTGCTAAGTAATAGTAGTCTGTGGTATGGATGTACCACAGTTTGTTTTGCATTCACTCATTGAAGGACATTTTGTTTGTTTCCTATTTGAGGCTTCTATGGATAAAGCTGCTTCTGAATAATCATGTACAATAAAAGTTCTTGTGTGTGGGCGGTGCCTGTGGCTCATTGAGTAGGGCGCTGGCCCCATATACCGAAGGTGGCGGGTTCAAACCCAGCCTCGCCGAACAAACAAGATAGCCGGATGTTGTGGCAAGCGCCTGTAGTCCCAGCTACTCAGGAGTTGGAGATTGCTGTGAGCTGTGTGACACCACATCACTCTACTGAGGGTGATAAAGTGAGATTCTGTCTCTGAAAAAAAAAAAAGTTCTTGTGTGAACTTTTGCATTTCTCTGGGATAAATGCCCAAGAGTATAATTGTTGGGTATTGTTAAATGTATGTTTAGTTTTGCAAGAAACTGCCATACTTTTTTTGCAAAATAACAGCCATTTTGCATTCTTACTAGCAATGTGTGAATGATCCAGTTTCTCTGTATACTCACTAGCCTTTAGTGTTACCATTTTTTTAAATTGTAGGCTTTCTGATAGATATAGTTAAATATCATTGTGGTTTCAATTTACATTTCCCTATGACTGATAAGGCTGAGCATCTTTTCTTGTGTTCATTTGCCATTTATATACTTTCTTCAGTCATTGTGCATGTATTTTGTCCATTCTTTTCCTTCCTTCCTTCCTTCTTTCCTTCCTTTTTTTGAGACAGAGTCTCACTCTGTTGCCCAGGCTAGAGTGCCATGGTACCATCATAACTCACAGCAACTCAAACTCCTGGGTTGAAGCTATCCTCCTCCCTCAGCCCCCTGAATACCTGGGACTATAAGAGCTTACCACCACACTTGGCTAGTTTTTCTATTTTTAGTAGAGATGGGGCCTCACTCTTGTTCAAGTTGGTATGGAACTCCTGAGCTCAAGCAATTCCCCTTGCTTTGGCCTTCTAGGATTATAGGCATGAGCCATGGTGCCTCATTTTCTAATTGTTTGATTTTTAATGGTGGTTGTTTTAGAAGTGGGGTCTCATAATGTTGCCAACACTGGATTCCTGGGCTCAAATGATTATCCTACCTGAGCCTCCTGAGTAGCTGGGACCATAAGCCTGTGCCACTGTGCCCAGCTTTTAAGTTTTGTTAGTTCTTTGCCAGATATGTAGTTTATGAACATTTTCTCTCAGTCTGTAGGTTATCTTTTCATCCTCTTCACAGGGGCTTTCATAAAGCCTAACTTGTGTTGTAGTCCAGTTTATTAATTTTTCCTTTTATGGCTTGTGCTTTCGATGTCATCTTTACAAAACTTTTTGCCTAGTCCTAGATCCCAAAGATTCTCTCCTCTGTTTTTTTTCCTAAAAGTTTTATAGTTTTGTGTTTCACATTTAAGTCCTTATCCATTTTGAGTTAATATTTGTATATGGTCCAGGTTCATTTTTTTGTCAGCGGATGTCTAATTGCTCTGGCACTATTTATTGAAGGAACCATTTTTTCTCTACTGAATTACTTTTGCACTTTTGTCAAAAATCAATCAGGTGGGGATGGCGCCTGTGGCTCAAAGGGGTAGGACGCCAGCCCCATATGCTGGAGTTCAAACCCAGCACCAGCCAAAAACTGCAAAAAAAAAAAAAATATATATATATATATATATATATATATATATCAATCAGGCAGAGTCTGTTTCTGAGTCAGGAACCCAAAGGAAATTGACTCAAATATTGAACTCAGGTGAACAAAGCACAAGACATCAATCCATACAGAGACTGAATGAAGACTAATAAGTGAAACATTTATCTAACAATCTAATGCCCTAAGTAATTAAGTATGAAACTGTAAGAAATTGGCTACAAGTACCTTGATCATTCAAATGTAAGCACAGGGAAGTGGTTCCAATCAGCACAGTATATTGAAACAAGCCTTGACTTTGGGGCCAGAAGACCTGCAATTAGACTGTGATTCCCTCATTTATCACCTGAGTGACATTAGGCAGGTAAGTAAGTTGACTAATTTCCTAGAACCTCACTTTCTGCATTATTGAGAGGAGACTACACAACTTGCTTTACAGGACTACTTTGCAGATAAATGGGATGTGCACCTGCAAAATGGCTGACACTAACCTTGGTCTATAGTAGCTGGAATGGTTTGGAGGTTTTTTTTTGTTTTTTTTTAAGAGACAGCGTCTCACTTTGTACCCCTTGGTAGAGTGCTGTGGCATCACACAGCTCACAGCAACCTCCAGCTCTTAGACTTAGGAGATTCTCTTGCCTTAGCCTCCCAAGTAGCTGAGACTATAGGCGCCTGCCACAACACCCGGCTATTTTGTTGTTGTTGTTGTTGTTGCAGTTTGGCTGGGCCCGGTTTGAACCTGCCATCCTCGGTTTATGGGGCCAGTGCCCTACTCACTGAGCCACAGGCACTGCCCGTTTTGGAGGTTTTTATCCCATGCTCTCTATCATGGCCTTCCCAAACATGCAAAGCGAACACCCATTCTAAGTAAAAATTGTGTGTGCTATGCAAATATGCCTTATAAATGAAGGTTAGAGACAAGTTCCCTAGTCCCTTTTTCCAACCTAGCTACTTCTCTTAAACTGTGTCTCATAGAAATTGCAGAGACGCTACACATTTACAAAATAGGTTGGCCATCTTTTCTGTTGAGCTCCTGAGCCTGGTGCTGGCATTTAAAGGTCTCCATTTCAATCACCTCTGGCCACTGAGTCACCCTACAAATGAGGTTCTCATTGTCTTTCTCTGGACACCAGCTTTTCCTTAGAAAGGAGAAGCAGGCTCGGCACCTGTGGCTCAACGGGCTAAGGCGCCAGCCATGTACACCTGAGCTGATGGGTTCGAATCCAGCCCGGGCCCACCAAACAACAATGACGGCTGCAACCAAAAAATGGCCAGGCGTTGTGGTGGGCGCCTTTAGTCCCAGCTACTTGGGAGGCAGAGGCAAGAGACTCGCTTGAGCCCAGGAATTGGAGATTGCTGTGAGCTGTGGTGCCACAGCACTCTATCCAGGGTGATAGCTTGAGGCTCTGTCTCAAAAAAAAAAAAAAAAAAAGAAAGGAGAAACAATTTGGTACATACCTTCTAAAGTGACTTAGGAGGAACAACAAATAACAAAACGCAGAATAACTGGCAGATTTCCTCATACCTTCACTGTTGAGCAATCAAAAAGATGAAAGATAGCAAGTGTTGGCAAGGTGATAGAGAAAGGGAAGCCTTATCCATCGCTGGTGCTGTTGTAAAATAGCCATTTAAGAAAACAATATGGAGGTTCCTCAAAAAACTGAATAAAACTACTATATGATCCAGCAATCCCACTACTGGGTATGTATCCAAAAGAATTTAAATCAGCATGCTGAAGTTCATGTTCACTTGAATATGAACTTTCATGTTCACTGCAGCTTTATGTACAATGCCCAAGATACGGAAACAACTTAAGTGTCCAGTAGTGGATGAATGAATTTTTAAAATGTGGTATATTCGTGGACAATGGAATACTATTTAGCCTTTTTTTAAAAAGGCAGGGAACAGGCTCAGCGCCTGTGGCTCAGCGGGCTAAGGCGCCAGCCATGTAAACCTGAGCTGGCAGGTTTGAATCCAGCCTGGGCCCGCCAACAAACAATGACGGCTGCAACCCAAACAAAAATAGCCGGGCGTTGTGGCGGATGCTTGTAGTCCCAGCTACTTGGGAGGCAGAGGCAGGAGACTCGCTTGAGCCCAGGAACTGGAGGTTGCTGTGAGCTGTAATGCCACGGCACTCTACCCAGGGTGACAGCTTGAGGCTCTGTCTCAAAAAAAAAAAAAAAAAAAAAAGGCAGGGAACAATGGCTCGTGGCAGTAACCCTAATACTTTGGGAGGGCAAGGTGGGAGGATTGCTTGATTTTAGGATTTCAAGACCAACCTAAGCAAGGACAAGACCCAGTCTCTACAAAAGTACAGAAAAATTAGCCAGGAATGGTGGCACACACCTCTAGTGCCAGGTACCTGGGAAACTGAGGCAGGAGGATCACTCAAAGCTCAGTAGTTTGAGATTGCAGTGACCTATGATGATGCCACTATACTCTACAGTTTGGTAAGGTCTCTTTACTCTGGTTGCTCAGAACCAGAACACCTGTGTAAGCTCTGGTACTTCTGTTTATAGTTTCCAAGTAGTTGCTTGTTACCCAGTGATTGTTCTTTGCCCACCCTCATGGAATTTAACCCAGTAATAGTGCCTCACAAATTACAGCTGTCTCAGCCTTCTGACACTTACTGAGTTTCTGGTTGAGCTTCTGCTGTGCTTGGATTCTCAGTTCTGTCCTTCTGGCTGGGGTCTGGAGAGCTCCTCAAAACACAAAGCTTGGTCAGTTGGCTCAGGTACTTTGTTTCATTTCTCTCTTCTGTGCTCTTGTCCAATATCCAAGACAAGCTGTTTCCTGTATCTTGTCTAGTGTATTAGTTGTTTAAGGTAGAAGGGCTAGTCCCAAACAGGTTACTCCATCACGGCCAGACTGATGGAACCTTTTGTAAATAGATACAGGTTTCTGCATTATAGATGCTATTATAGCCTATTTTTAAGTTACTATATTATCCTCTGTAGGCAGCCTTTGCAGCTACTGTCATGGCTTGGCCAATATTCATGTTTTAAATGCTCATTGCAAGATTTCATGTAAATAAGCAATGTTTAGCCTTCATAATAGGATTGTAAATAGTACCCTGGGTCTACTGCTTCACCAGTTTCTCCCCAATGTCTTCAGTTGTGCAGAATTGTTTCATTGGCCCCAGATCTGCAGTAGCTTGAGTCTTAAGATATAAAGTCACTAATTGATTATTCTGTTCTTATTCTATACACTTTTTTTTTTTGAGACAGAGCCTCAAGCTGTCGCCCTGGGTAGAGTGCCGTGGCATCACAGCTCACAGCAACCTCCAATTCCTGGGCTCAAGTGAGTCTCCTGCCTCTGCCTCCCAAGTAGCTGGGACTACAGGCATCCACCATAATGCCCGGCCATTTTTTGGTTGTAACCATCATTTTTTGGTTGTTTGGCAGGCCTAGGATGGATTCGAACCCACCAGCTCAGGTGTATGTGGCTGGCACCTTAGCCGCTTGAGCCACAGGTGCCAAGCCTCTATATACTCTTTTTTTTTTTTTCTTTTGAGACAGAGCCTCAAGCTGTCACCCTGGATAGAGTGCTGTGGCATCACAGTTCACAGCAACCTCCAATTCCTGGGCTCAAGCGAGTCTCATGCCTCCGCCTCCCAAGTAGCTGGGACTATAGGCGCCCGCCACAGTGCCTGGCCATTTTTTGGTTGCAGCTGACATTGTTGTTTGGTGGGCCTGGGTTGGATTCGAACCTGCCAGCTCAGGTGTACGTGGCTGGCGCCTTAGCCCGTTGAGCCACAGGTACCGGGCCAAGCCTCTATACACTCTTAAGACTTTTAGTAAAAGGTTTTGTATTGGTTCCCACCAGCTGGTATTTATTAGAATGTGGAGATAATTCAAATAAGAGTACTAGGCTATTCTGGGTGTGGTGGTTTAAGCCTGTAATCCTAGAATTTAGGGAGGCTGAGGCAGGAGAATCAATTAAGCCTAGGAGTTTGAGAACAGCCTGAGAAAGAGTGAGACCTGGTAGCTACCAAAAATAAACAAATAGCTGGACATGGTGGTGCATGTCTGCTGTCCTAGCTATACAGGAGGCTGAGGTGGGAGGGTGGCTTGAGCCCAGAAGTTTGAGGTTTCTACTGTAATGATACCACTGCACTTTACCTGGGGTGACACAGTGAGATCCTATCTCAATTAAAACAAACAAACAAACAAACAACAACAAAACCCTTGTTTGCTGTTGCATGGATGAACCTAGAGGGTATGACATTAAGTGTAATGAGCCAGGCACAGAGAGAAAACTATGGGAAATTTTAAAAAGTGAAACTCACAGAAGTAGAGAGTAGAATGCTAGTTACCAGAGGCTGGTGAGGATAAGGAAGTGGACAGGCAGAGGAGAGAAGTTGGTCAATAGATGCAAAGTTATAGTTAGATAGGAAGAATAAGTTCTGGTGATCTTTGGTGCAGTAAGTTGACTATAGTTAATAATAACATATTATATACTTCAAAATAGCTAAAAGAGGATTTTAAATGTTCTGACCCCTCAAAAACGTGATAAATATTTGAGTGATGATATGCAAATTACCCTGATTTGATCATTCCATAATGTATACATGTACTGGAACATCACATTGTACCCTGTAAAGGAACAATAGTGTCCCTGTGAGGAACACTATTATTACCTGTCGATTAAAAATAAATTTAAGAAAAAGCCAGGCAGAGTGGCTCACATCTGTAATCCTAGCACTCTTAGAGACCAAGGCAGGCCTGAACTCAGGAGTTTCAGATCTGCCTCAGCAAAGCAAGATCCCATACTAAAAATAGAAAAACTAGCTGGGCATTGTGGTGGGCACCTGTAGTCCTGGCTACGGGGGAGGCTGAGACAAGAGGATTGCTTGAACCCAAGAGTTTGAGGTTGCTGTGAGCTATTTTGCCACAGCAGTCTATCCAGGGCCACTGAGTGAGACTGTCTCAATAAAAAATAAAAAATAAATGAAAACAAAGTAAATTTGAGGAAAGAAGTAGATGCCATAGAAATGTATGTGGCTTGCAAAGCATAAAACATTTATTATCTGATCCTTTATAGAAAAAGTTTCTTGTCTCCTATTGTAGAGCATAAAAATGAGGTTCGAAAAGGGAAGAATTTCCTATATCTGTGGTCAAACAAGAAGGTGATAGGGTAAGGTGTGGTGGTTTATGCCTATAATCTCAGCACTTTTGGGGGCCAAGGCAGGAAGAACACTTGAGGGCAGGAATTTGAGACCAGCCTGAGCAACACAGCAAGCCCCTGCCTGTATCAAAAACAACAAGGGGAAAATGGTGCTATATATCAGTTCATCCATGCAAAATATACAGATGGGGCTCCTTTTCTATATCAGGTTATAAACCCTTATAAAATCCTGGGGTAGTTGGTGGAATGTTTGTTTCCCAAAGTGGGTTCCAAAAAGCCTGGATCTCCAGAGCTGTCCAGAAGTGTGTCTTCAGCTTGAGTGAGTTCTGGAAACTCCGAAAACTTTGTAACCTCTTCTTCCAAGATCACTATGTACATTAGCATATTGAGAATCTGAGTAGTTCTGCAGCAAAGTAAAAAACCTGGTTATCTTGTTGACCCAAGCATGTCCCAAATATTTTCAGATGGGAATCTTATTTTTTTTGTTTTACTTTGATGATAGCTATGTAATGCCATTCCTCAGAAATATTTAGTAAATTCTCAAGTCAGAAGCCAATCACCTGGGTTTGAAAGCCAGCCCAGATAATTCTTTGAGTGGAACTCTCAGAAGTCACCTGATCTCATCTGTGGGAAGTGGAGACTCATTTTCTAGCTACATCTCTGATCCCTTGGTTCCTGCATTGAGGGACGTATTTCCTACAGTGGTGCTTGTTGATAATCTTTCAAGCTGTTGGGCTGGGAGTAGAAAATGAACCGTATTTTTCCCCTCTAGTTGGAAAAACCAACACCTCCATACCACACTGGCTGCCCTTTTATGCCATGTATGCCCTGATTAGAGAGGACAAAGTGGGCCAGCTTCTGGAAGACTGGATCTTAAAAAGTCAAGAATGTGGAACCCAAGGATACAAATGGAATACGTCCAATAAAAGGATTTGTTAACATCCAGAGACTTGTAGGGACAGGGTTCATTATTTCCTAGAGGCACTGAGGAAGGAATTTGTAATATTGAAAGAATGTAACCACTGTGGAATCCAGCCTGCACTGCGTGATTAACAGAGCATTAAATCACAGAATTTCAGCAAGATTCTCCCCTTAAAATGGTGAGCTTGCCTCACAAAATGATGCCCAAATAAATAATAAATATATTTGGGGCTCAGCGCCTGTGGCTCAACAGGCTAAGGTGCCAGCCACGTACACCTGAGCTAGTGGGTTCGAATCCAGCCCGGACCTGCCAAACAACAATGACGGGACCAAATGCAACCAAAAAATGGCCGGGTGTTGTGGCGGGTGCCTGTAGTCCCAGCTACTTGGGAGGTGGAGGCAAGAGACTTGCTTGAGGCCAGGAATTGGAGGTTGCTGTGAGCTGTGATGCCATGGCACTCTCTCCAGAGTCACAGCTTGAGGCTCTGTCTCAAAAAAAAAAAAATATATATATATATATATATATTTTGGGACAGAGTCTCACTCTGTCATTCTCAGTAGAGTGTATGGTGTCATAGCTCACAGCAACCTCAAACTCTTAGGTTTAAGCGATCCTCTTGCCTCAGCCTACTAAGTAGCTGTGAATACAGGAACCTACCAGAATGCCCAGCTATTTTTTTAGAGATGGTGCCTTGCTCTTACTAGTCTCAAACTCCTGAGCTCAGGTGATCCACCCACCTTGGCCTCCCAAAGTTACAGGATTATAGGTGTGAGCCACTGTGCCAGGCCTTCCGAAATAAATATTAATATCTGCCTCTTCCAATTATTTGGTGAACAGACCAACTTTCTTTTGCCTTTGTGTTTTTGCGTATACCATTTCCTCTCCTTGACTCAACTTTTCCCTTTATCTGCCTCTTCCAATTATTTGGTGAATAGACCAACTTTCTTTTGCCTTTGTGTTTTTGCGTATACCATTTCCTCTCCTTGACTCAACTTTTCCCTTGAGCTCTGCCCAGTTAACTTCTACCCTTCCTTCCCATCTCTGCATAAGTCTGGGGTATGTTGCTATACATAATTGCTGCCATAAATCCTGTATCTTCTCCAACAGAGCACTTACTTGGGCTTCTGTTGATTTTCTTTTGCCAAGTAGACTGGACGCTTCAGAAGGGCAGAGACTGGTTTTGATTTGTTTACTATTGCATGGGCAGAGCTTCTCTTGGTGCTCAATAAAGGAAAGGCTCAAGAAGCATTTGTAATAAACAGAATGAGTGAATGCAGGCATCTCCTTGAACTCCTTGACTCTTAGATACATTGGGGAAACTGAGGGAGCTTAACATATGCCATAGAAGTGTGGCAGGGAATGAAATCAAGGTCTTCTGACACCAGGTGTGAGACTCTTTGTCATACCCCTTAACTGATTCTTAAATTCCTCCCTAGCAGAGCTTCCATGGCCTTATTCTATTCTCTCCTGTCATCACTGCAGAGGTTAAGACTGTTTCAGAGAATTATGATATTACAAATGGGATCTGGGAGTACAGGGAAATTTATCTAACTCTCAGGGGTGGGAGAGATGTGTGCCTTTGGACCTTGAATTTAAATGAACCAGCAAATCCTTACTAATTCTCTTCCCTTGCTGTGTCCCGTCTGCTTCATATTCAGCAAAGGAGAAAGCCAGTTTGTGTCACCTATGATTTATGCCCTGCTGTTTGTTCTTTTCCCCTAGAACATTAAACACCATGAACAGAGGGGGAAGAGGTAATCTCAGGATGCCTGGCTGCCAGACGGGTGTCTGGGGGTGGGGAGCTCTCTGTTCTGTTGGGAAAACAGATGAGGTTGAAAAGTTTAAAAAAAAAAAAAGACCCATGGGGCTTCTACATAAAAGGAACAAGAAAGTCTCTATTTCCTTGACCTCTTCAAAAACAATTGGCCTCTAAGCCAAGAGACCTGGGTGCTTGATGCACTCATTTACTGAGTGCCTTTGGGTAAGACCTTCCTTTCTCTGGGCCTCACTTTCCCTGGCTGTCAAAGAAGATGGTTTGAGCTCCCTATAGCTTCCAAAGATCTGGACAGAGGCAGTGTAGTGGGGGTGGTTATCTATGTGGACTCCAGTCTCCTGGGTGGGTTTAGACTCTAGCTCCACCTGCCACTGGCTGTGTAGCTCTGGGCAAGTTAACTTGCCTCTCAGAGCTTCATCTGCATAATGAGGTTAATCACCAGGACCTTCCTCATTGGATGGCTAGGAAGTAAAGCTAGCCTCTTGCTGTGGTACTGTCACTGAGCAGCATATAGTAAGAGTCAGCTGTTATTGGGACTGTTGTTTTGGAAATGGTCCTTAACTGTGAACTTGGTTTCTCTCTACCTAAGTTCCTTGCTTGGTGCCCCCCTGGTGGGGGCAGAGTGTCCTAGCAAGTACTTGGAAGTTCTGGGCAGAAGAAAGGAGGAGTTATTTTCAGAGGTTTCTGATTCTATTTGTAGCTGGAGAGTTGGCCCAGGCTACAGGGAAGCTTTGGGCAAAGCAAGCTGGGCACTGAGGGGGTGTGTTGTCTTACACTGGGGAGAAGAGGAAAAGGACAGAAAGGAAACAGAGTGAGAGGAAACAGAGTACAAATGGAGAAGAAAAGGAGGGAGGGCACTTGTCCCCCACATAGCTTTCTAACCTCTTCTGTGCCATTGCTAGAGGAATTTGGGTACTGGAACTTTTAAAGGTGAGTTTAGTTTGTAATGTGAAGTGATCCATTAATCCATTTAACAGTGTTCCTATCCTAAAGGCAATGATTTCCTCAGACTGAAATGGGACTTGGATCCCCAGCAGAATTTGGGGGTACTTGTTAAGGTGGGTGTAGTTGCTAAACCATCAAACACAAAATGTGGAGGAAGCAATCTCATTTCCCTGTTGGACACTGGGGCAGAACCTCCTGACTTCCTCTCTGATAGCCACCTTTTCTGTGTGGCTGAACAGGTTGTCTAACCTCTCTGGGCCTCAGTTTCCTCATTTTTGAAGTGGAGCAGAGGTGCCAGGGAGATATGTTTGGAGCTCTTGAGTCCTTTCCAGCTGCAATTCTGCGATTCCATAACATAACAATCATCAAGGTGAGGCAGATCCTTTAATCAGAGGATGGTTGGTAGGATTAGGAGGCTCCAGAGAGAGGATCACATCCTACTCTGATTTTTCTGGCTGAGAAAATTGAAGGCTTGAGGGTGGGGTCAGACCAGGCAGTGAGTCAGTGGCTCAGCTGGGTCAGGAATACAGACCTTCCCTGACACCAGATTGCTGGGTAACTCCCTCAGGGAGAATGATGGGAACCACATCTTCTGAGTGCCACTGTACAAATGTTAAGTTATTTAACCTCTGTGACAGTCCATTTTCCAGATGAAGGTCATCCATATGGTAAGGAATGGTGGCAAGTTTACCTGATTCAAAAAAGCTCAATCATAAAAACTCAAAGTCTAGTCATTTGGGTTCCATCTTCATGAAATTTTTTTTTTTTGAGACCAAGTTTCACTATGTTGCCCTCAGTAGAGCGCTGTGCTGTCACAGCTCACAGCAACTTTGGTTGAAGTGATTCTTTTGCCTCAGCTTCCCATGTAGCTGGAACTATAGGTGCCCACCACGATGCCTGGCTATTTTTTGGTTGCAGTGGTCATTGTTGTTTAGCAGGCTCGGGCCGGACTTGAACCTGCCAGCCTTGGTGTCTGTGACTGGTGCCCTACTTGCTCAGCTAATGGCACAGTGCCATCCTCATGCATTTTTGACATAATTTTGCTTTATATTAGTATTTATTTCATATTTTTCTTTAAATTGTGTCATTTTTTAATTTGCTTTGATATATTTTTTTAGTGACAGAATCTTGCTCAGTCACCTAGTCTGTAGTGTAGTGGAATCATCATAACTCACTGGAACCTCAAAACTCCTGGGCCCAAATGATCCTTCTGCCTCAGCCTCCTGAATAGCTGAGACTACAGGTGTATGCCATCATTCCCAACTAATTAAAAAATCAAATTTTAGAGGAGGTGCCTGTGGGAGTAGGGCTCTGGCCCCATATGCCAGAGGTGGCAGGTTCAAACCCAGCCGCGGCCAAAAACTGCAAAAAAAAAAATTTTTTTTTTTTTTGTAGAGATGAGTTCTCATTATGTTGCCCAGGCTGGCCTTGAACTCCTGGTTTCAAGCCATCTTCCCATTTTGGCCTCTTAAAGTACTGGAATTATAGGCATGAGCCACTGTTCCTAGTCTATCATTTTATACAAATTTAATCTCATCCTAAGAAAAGGTATCTGTGACATTAAGTTTGATCTACATTTTTCTAAATATACATTAAATATAACTAAATAAAAAATCCATGTTACTCAGTAAAAATGTCTTTGCTGTTGAAAAATGCCAATGAATCCTCCACATCAGGGGTTTCCAAACTAGTTGGTGTCTCAAAAATTATTGGGGACACTAAAGAGCTTTTGTTGATTGGGCACAGTGGCTCTTGCCCATAATCCTAGCACTCTAGGAGGCTGAGGCAGGTGGATCACCTGAGGTCAGGAGCTTGAAACCAGCCTGAACAAGAGTGAGACCCCATCTCTAATAAAATAGAAAAACCAGTCGGGTGTGGTGGTGGGTACCTATAGTCCCAGCTACTGGGAAGACTGAGGCAAGAGGATTGTTTGAGCCCAGGAATTTAAGATTGCTGTAAGCTAGGATGCCACAGCATCCTACCCAGGGTGACAGAGTGAGGCTCTGTCTCAAAAAAAAAAAAAAAAGAGCTTTTGTTTATGTAGGTTATATCAATGGATATTTACCTTCATCGAAATTAAATCTGAGAAAATATTGTGTTATTTATTTATTTATTTATTGAGACAGAGTCTTACTGTTGCTCTCAGTAGAGTGCTGTAGCGTCACAGCTCACAGCAATCTCAAACTCTTGGGCTAAAGTGATTCTCTTGCCTCAGCCTCCCAAATAGCTGGGACTACAGGTGTCTGCCACAACACCTGGCTATTGTTTTGTTGTAGTTGTTTAGCTGGCCTGGGCTGGGTTCGAACATGCCACCCTTAGTGTATGTGGCTGGCGCTGTAACCATTGTGCTATGCACCGTGCTATTATTTATTATAAATAATTTTTTTAGCATACTGTTTTCTATTTTGTGTTTTTCCTCTTTTTTTTTTTTTTTTTTTTAAAGAGACATTGCCATGCTTTGTCACTCAGACTGGAGTGTAGTGGCTTGATCATAGTTTACTGCTGCCTCAGAGTCCTAGGCTTAAGCAATCCTCCTGCCTTAGCTTCCGGAGTAGCTGGGATATAGGCACTCACCACTGTTAAGGTGTGAGCTAGCAAACATGTGTTTTGAGAAAGATTTCTCCAGATAAGATTGGGCTAGAAGAAGTATATTTACTTTTTCCTATTTGTATGTGTGAAGGCCAACACCATGAAAGAGAGGGAGCTAGTGTTGGTAGAGAGAATCAGATACTTTGTTTTTTTATTTAGGGGTGAAAAAAGTTTATGGCTATAACAGGGAACAGGCAGAAGTTAGGGCAGGATGTTGAAGTTCAAGACTTGGCTCCCTCCTTAGAGAAGGGATTATCATAGGAGATAATACTCTGCCCTAGAGATATGGCTGAGCCCTGAAGTTTGTACCCTGCTGTTCACCAGTATCTCTGTAAAGCAGATTCTCAAAAGTAATTCTGAAGAGAAAGATTTACATCTCTTTTCTGTCTGTTCAGTTTGTTTCAGAAGTTGTGCAAAATAGAACTCCCACACAGGGAGACAGAGAACTTACAGGATAGAAGCTATTATAGCCTATCTTTAAGTGTTACTAGGAAATTACAGAATTAGGTATTTTCCCATTATTTTCTGCAAATATGCCCTTTCAATCACCACATCTGGCTAATTTTAAACATTTTTTTTTTTTTTTGTAGAAATGGAGTCTCACTGTATTGCCTACACTGGTCCTAAACTCCTGGCCTCAAGTGATCCTCTTGCCTTGGCCTCCCAAAGTGCTGGAATTACAGGCATGAGCTACCCCACCTGGCCAGCATTCTATTTTTTAATTAACTGCTTGACACCTTTCTATATACATTTTTCCCCATGATATTATGAATGTCCTTTGAATATCTTTTCATATGATGATTTGGGTAGTATTATTTTTTCCTTTTTTTAGTTGACAAGTAAAGAATGTATATATTTAGGGCATAAAACATGATACATTGAATAATAGGTAAATTAAGCTGTTTATGCACTACCTCAAATGCATACTTACAATATTTAGTGCTCAAAACCCTTAAAATTTATTCTCTTAGCAATATCAATTAACTATAGTCACTATGATGTACATTTCTTGGACTTATTTCTTCTGTCAAACTGATATTTTGTGTCCTTTTATTAGCAGCTCTCTAATAATTCTCTGACTTCCCAGTCCTTGGGAACTACTATTTTTCTCTGTTTCTATGAGTTCTACTTTTTTTCACATTCCACATATAAGTGAGATCATTGTGCTATTTGTCTTTCTGTGCCTGGCTGATTTCACTCAGCATAATGTCCTCCAGGCTCTTCTACATCATCTCAAATAAGAAGATCTCCATTTTAAGGCTGAATAGTATTCCATTATGTATACTTGTGTATATATACCACATTTTCTTTATCTATTCCTCTATTGATGGAACACTTAGATTGATTCCATATCTTAACTATTGTGAATAATGCTACAATGAAGATGGAATACTGATTTCATTTCCTTTGGCTATATACCTAGAAGTAGGATTGCTAGATAATATGGTAGTTGCATTATTTATTTATTTATTTTTGAGATATGGTCTCCCTCTGTCTCCCAGGCTGGAGTGCAGTGGTTTAATCATAGCTCGCTGCAGCCTCTAACTCTCAGGTTCAAGTGTTCCTTCCAGCTTAGCCTCATGAGTAGCTGAAACTTTAGGCATGAGCCAGAGGGCTTGGCTTCATTGCAGTTTTAATTTTAATTTCCCTGATAATTAGTGATGTTGAGCATTTTTTAATAAACGTGTTGACCATTTGTATGCCTTCCTTTTGAGAAATGTCCATTCAGGTCCTTTGCCCATTTTTCAACAGGATCATTTGTTTGCTTACTAGTGAGTTATTTGAGTTCCTTATGCATTTTGTATATTAACCCCTTATCAGATGTATTGTTTGCAAATATAGTCTCCCATTCTGTAGGTTGTCTCTTCGTGGGCAGAAGCCTTTTAGAAGCAGCATATTCTAACATAATACGATATAACCCCATTTGTGTATTTTTGCTTTTGTTGCCTGTGCTTTTGGGCCATATCTAAAAAATCATTTTCCAGACCAATATTATGGAGATTTTACCCTGTTTCTTAGTTTCAGGTCTTATGTTTAAGTCATAACTCCATTCTGAGCTGATTTTTGAATATGGTATAAAATGATGGTCTAATTTTCTGCATGTGGCTATCTAATTTTCCCAGCACTATTTATTGACGAGACTGTCCTTTCTCTATTGTGTTTGTGGTATCTTTGGTGAAAATCAACTGACTATAAATGTGTGAATATACTTTGTGAGCTCTTTGTTTCATTGTTCTATGTATCTGTTTTTTTTTTTTTGTCAGTATCATGCTATTTTGATTATTGTAGCTTTATAGTAGATTGTGAAATCAGGTAGTGTGATGCTACTGGCTTTGTTCTTTTTACTCAAGATTTCTTTGAATATTTGGGATATTTTGTAGTTTCATGTATATTTTTGGATATCTTTATTATTTCTGTGAAAACCGTCATTGGAATTAAGATAACATTGAATTTGTAGATTGCTTTTAGTATTTTGGATGCTTAACAATATTAATTTTTCCAATCTATGAGCAAGGAATATCCTTCAATTTATTTGTCTTCAATTTCTTTCATGAATGTTTGATAATTTTTAGTGTACAGATCTTTTACTTGGTTAAATTTAATCCTAAGTATATTTTTGGAGCTATTGTGAATGGGACAGTTTTCTTAATTTCTTTTTTGAATAGTTCATTGGTAATAAATAATGTATTGGTCACATGGAAAATACTGGTTTACAGGGTTATATAACTCTTCTGAATGTTGGCATGTTTGGGAAGCTATCCAGCTTATGGTGGGGCACTTAAATTTTCCAAAATTATCATTAAGCTCAATTTTATCAGTAACAAACACTATCAGCTATTTCACTTGGAGTGATAAATTCACTTCACATATTATTGAGAAATATATGTGAAATACCCAAATACGAATAACTATAGTTTGTGTGTTAGCCATTTTTTCAAGCAAAAATAGTATTTCCTGCCATGCATGATGGCTCATGCTTCTAATCTCAGCACTTTGAGAGGCCAAGGCAGGAGGATCTCTTTAAGCTGGGAGTTCAAAACCATCCAGGGCAACACAGCAAGACCCTGTTTCTAAAAAAAAAAAAAATTCGCTGGATGTGGTGGCATGTGCCTGTAGTCCTAGCTATTCAGGAAACTGAGGTGGGAGGATTGTGTGAACCCAGGAATTCGAGGGTACACTGTGCTATGAATGTGCCACTATACTCTAGCCTGGGCAACAGAGTGAGACCCTGTCTCTAAAATAATAAATAAACAAATAAGTAAAATGCTTAATTTTATGTAATATGAATTTTACCTCAACTTAAAAAGTGAAAAAAGGGCCTTATGTTTATAGGCAGTTACAAACATCTGACTGATGTATAACTCCCACTTATGAATGGAGGCTACTACGGGTAATAGGTAAATGTACCTTTCCAACTTATATACAAATTCATCTTAAGAACAAACCTATGGAACCTATCTCGTTTGTAACCCAGGAATTGCCTATAATTTCCTTTCCATCACCAAGAATAATAAAAAGACTTGTATTCAAACGTCTACATTTAATAAAATAAAAACTTCTCCTTTTTTTTTTTTGTACTGCTTCATCAAATACATTCTTAAGTGAAATTGGCATTTTTGTTTACTACCAGTGTATGTTGATGAAGATTACATGACTATGGCTCGGTGTCTGTGGCTCAACGGGCTAAGGCACCAGTCACGTACACCTGAGCTGGCAGGTTCGAATCCAGCCCAGGCCCACCAAACAACAATGACGGCTGCAACCAAAAAATGGCTGAGCGTTGTGGCGGGGGGCCTGTAGTCCCAGCTACTTGGGAGGTGGAGGCAAGAGACTCGCTTGAGCCCAGGAATTGGAGATTGCTGTGAGCTGTGATGCCACGACACTCTATCCAGGGTGACAGCTTGAGGCTCTGTGTCAAAAAAAAAGATTACATGACTATGAGTACATATTGTCCCATTGCCTTGATTTGTGACAAGGTGCTGATAATTTTACCACCAGCACTTTTGCACTGTTAGCACAATGTCAACACAGTAAAAAAGTAAATAATTTTTTTCTTTCAGACAAGTTTTTGCTCTGTTGCCTGAGCTAGAGTACAGTGGCACCATTGTATTTCAACCATGAATTTCTAAGCTTACATGATTCTCCTGCCTCAGCTTCCCCAGTATTTAGGACTATAGGTACATGCCACCACACTGGGATAATTTTTCTATTATTATTATTATTATTTTTGTAGAGACAGAGTTTCACTTTATCGCCCTCGGTAGAGTGCCGTGGCGTCACACAGCTCACAGCAACCTCCAACTCCTGGGCTTAGGGGATTCTCCTGCCTCAGCCTCCTGAGTAGCTGGGACTACAGGAGCCCGCCACAACGCCAGCTATTTTTCTGTTTTGTAGTTCAGCTGAGGCTGGGTTTGAACCTGCCGTCTTTGGTATATGGGGCCGGTGCCCAACTCACTGAGTCACAGGCGCCACCCAATTTTTCTATTTTTTGAATAAAGGCAGGGTCTTGCTATGTTGCTCACCTCGTCTTTTTTCTTTTTTCGTAGAGACAGAGTCTCA
>CAUYON010164873.1:0-22597 GCA_963573935.1 Arctocebus calabarensis | reverse complement strand
GCTACATCCCTCATATCCACCTTGTAAGAGCAATGCTATTAACATTCTCATTTCACATTTCCCTTTATAATAATATAGTTTCTCCAATTTTAATATCAGGTGTATCCAGATTAAGTAGAATGATTTTGAAGTATTTCTTCTTTTTCTGTGGTCTATAACTCTTAGCATGATCTGGTTTTTGAAATTTTCTTTTACTTTTATTTATAAATGTTAGTTGTCTATTTTTCGAGACTTTGGAAAAAAATATAAGAAGTTAACTGATGACTCCATACTAAGCTGGAGTCAAAGCATTCTATAATAGACATACTCTTATCTGACAATGTGAATGTTACTTTTTTGCATTATTATTATTAATATAGCTTATTATTTTGATGCAGCAATGATTTTATTTCTTTTCTGAATGTACTTATCTTTATTCATTCTTTACGAGGTTTTTGTTTCTAGTCCTTATCTTAAACATTGTTATTGTTTATACATTTTAAGACTTTTTAATTCTGTGAAGGCAAAAAGGGGAAACCTAATAAACACATGTATATGTAAAAATAAAAAAAAATTAAAAACATTCTCATTTCACAGCTGAGAGAAATGAAGCTAAGAATGCTTAAGTAACATTCCCAAGGAACATCATGTGTAAATTAATGAATATTCATTCTGAGAAACACATCCTTAAACAATTCAATCATTATGCAAACATCATGAAGTATACTTACTTCCAAAACATAGATGTTATAGTCAAGTACATATCATAGGCTATATGATACAGTCTATTGCTCTTAGGCTACAAACTCACACAGCATGCTACTGCATTGAATACTGTAAGCAAATGTAACATAGTGTGAGTATTTTATGTCCACACAGAGAAAAAGTACAGAAAAAATGTCCTATTATAATCTTATGAGACCCACTGTTATCATTGTGATATGTGGTTGACCAAACCATGGCAATATAGTACATGAGTGTACATAGATAGTAAATACGGAATTAATTTAAAGTTTACATATGGTTTCTATTTAAAATTTTTTATCATTCCATCCTTTGTGGAGCAGATGGTGCCTTTTCATAATTACTGTTTTAGAAATATTTATAGCTCAGAAAATAGTTTTTAAAAAGTGTGTATATAAACTCACATTATTCATAGATGTGTGTATTTCTGCATTTCTATATTTTTCTTACTACTTATATAAGTCACTCTGTACTTATTTTAGTGTATTGAAAGTAGGTCTGTTCTACACTAATTAGTTTACTAGGAGCATAAATTAGCAATGTTGCTCAGTGAATTGATATAAATAAATCAGAGATATGTGAGCAATATGCAATATTCTTCACAGAATCTATAACTAATGTTAATAATACAATCCTTTTTTAATAAAGATGAATGCACTGTCTCACTGTTCCACTCACTAAGTATTCATTGACTACTTTCCATATTCCATATTGACTACTTTCCATATTGCATTCAGCTCTGAAGAGGTATTCTGTCCTCAGTGGAGCTAAAAATCTACTAGGAGGTCAAAAACATTTATAAAATCATTCTCCATGGAAAGAACAATGAATTCTAACATCTAATTGAAGAAAATGTGAAGAAGACAAAGATGATGACATATCAACTAGATTTTAGATGTCATTAATTGATGAAGAATATCCCAGGTAGAGAGAAAACTTCATACAAAAAGACACAGAAGTGAGTTAAGTGAAAAAACAGTCATTGAATAGTAAATAGTTTAGCTTTTTTCTTTTGTATGTATGATGTTGAGAGAGATGATCAAATCAAAAGAATCAGATGAGAGAAAATTAGGGAGAGCCTCAAAAATATCAGTCTGGCATTTTTTGTATGATCCTGTAATTGATGGAAAGATAGGTAATTAGGTCTATGTTCACAAAGTTAAATTCAGATACAAAGTGGAGAACGAATTGAAGAGAGCAATTGAAGAATACGCAGGAAGTGAATGAAAAAAATATTTTTTATTGTTTATGTGATCCATATATCTATTTTCTTTTTCATTTACTATTGAAGAAATAAAGGCTTAGAGAATTTTAAGGTGCGTTATCTAAATTGCATGGTGGTCAGACCAGTTACAACCCATATTTCCCATTCTCTAGTTCTGTTTTCTATTTATATTGATATTGCCTTCTGTTCAAATGCTCACTAAGGGCAATTTCAAGTTAGCGGTGTCCACCAACTTAATGGCCGTGTGAGAACATAGACATGGGGTTGCTACGGAATGCCCAGATTCTGTCCCACTGACTTAAGTTTCTCCACAGGATTTTCCTTGGTGCTAGCAAGGAAGTCTAACCAAATGAGGATAAAGTGACAGCTCCATTTGTACTTAAACTAGAAGTTAACTGCTAGTTTTCAGAGATCTGGAAGAGGAAATGAAAACTGTGCCACGGGGCTAAGCAGGGCTTTCTATTCCTTTGCTTCTGATTGCACTCTCCTCTCCCACCAATTGCACATCAGGCTTTAAGTCCATTGAAGCCATTGCAAGAGAGGAAGCAGTGAAAAGAAAAAAAAATAATAATAAAGCCTTTCCCTTTGTCTGCTCGCCTCTCAGAAAATGTAAGTGCTTTTCACTTGTCCAAAGTTTAAGTCCCAGTAACACCATCCAATACTCAAGTACGCCCCAATTGATGTCTTGGACTTTAACCGATCACATTAGCACCATCTCTTTCCCTGGAAAAGGATGAATCAATTTCTCCTACCTTTGCTGTAGAAATATACTGAAGCTAACAATAGTAGCTAAGGTTCTCCAAAGAACTAGTGAGGCATGGGCTGGTGATCTCTGCTTTCTCTCTTCTCTCTCTCCTGATCTCTTTCTCTCACATTATCTCTCTGACAAAAGACAGAATTGTACATGATACCGATAGATATAGATATATGAAATTTGAGCCAATAAGCTATCAGCCTTATATATAGAAGGATACAGTCATCCATTGTTTAACAATGGGGATACATTTTGAGAAAACTGCCATTCATCAATTTTGTCACTGTACAAATATAAAGGGTACTTACACAACCCAGATGGTACAAACTCCTACACCCTAGCCTACGTAATAAAGGTAGGTTGAAACCTGTATAGCCTGTTACTTTGCTGAATACTGTAGGCAATTATAACATAAAAGTAAATTTTTGTGTATCTAAACATAAAAAAGTATAGTAAAGTATGATATTATAATTTTATGGGCCACTATTTTATGTGGTTTATCATTAACCAAAAGTTGCTGTGCAGCACATAACAGTATATTTATCAAGAAGAGAAAGAAAGCTTGATTTTTCCCGGATTCAAACCTCTTAACTTGAGAACTATACTAGACACAGAAAAAGTAATGATTTTCCTGTTCTCTGAGTTATTTTATTTTTTGACTTAAGAATTAACTTTTGCTTTACTAAGGGAGTATTTTTTATTTTTAAAATTTTTTAATTTAAAAAATGCATTAATGCACTTATGGGGTACAATATGCTGATTTTTTATATACAATTTGGAATACTTACATCAAACTGGTTACATAGCCTTCACTCCACTTACTTATTGAGTTAAGTTATTGATTAAATTACTTGAAGAATTTTTAATAACTAATTTCTATTCTTTTTGACCTCTAAAATGTAGTGGTTTTAGACATGTTCAGGTAAAAGAGCACTTAGAGATATAATATACCGTAAGTGGAATATTATGACCCTATTTCATATACAAGGTAGGATATATTGATATATTGGAGCTCAATCGAGTATCTTTGTACGACAGCTTTCAGTGTGACCAATAACTTGCGACAAATATTGACAAATAGGTATGATTGAAAACATTGTATCAATTAAAGCATTTTTATTTGTTAAATGTAGAACATTACTGTAATTGGGTGGGATGACAAACAAATCTTGGTTTCTTATAAATAACAGCTTTTCCCCAGAACATATCATGAGACACTTTGTTGTAATACACATCAAGAATCTATTCAATTTAAGTAAAAGGAAAACTGTTTTGTCTAGAATTAACTTCTGAATTGTTTCATAGATCATGACTTGATTACAACTTCTGAGTTTCTGACACTGATTGACATGTGTTAAAGGTCACTCATGTGTCACTACGTTAGTTGGGAAAACAGAAGCAGTTAACACTTCACTAGACGATAACTAAGAGAAACTCATCTGTGAGTCTGTCCTGGAGTAAAAATAGCTTTGGCTGAGTGACTCTTAAATGTCCCAAACAATATTGGGCATTTCCCTCTATATCACAAAGTTCTTCCGCCCATTTGGGATGCTTTCCAGCACAGTTAAAGGAAAGCTTGAAGTTTTCAACCCAAGAGTCACGGAAATACGGAAGGAAATGCACCTGCTGGTCCAGATGGCCTGCTGTCAATGATCATCAGCACGTCTCACCATCACAGGATGGCCTGTGACTTTGGCACACTAGAACAGTTTTCAAAATTTCAGCTCATTTTGCCACTTCTTATTATGAACATTTACCAATATTTCAAAATCCCTAAACATTGCTTCACCAGGACTGAGTAGAAAAATTGCTAGATTCAGGAATTACTTAAAAAGGGCCCTTAAAAGTGATAAATTTAAATACAACAGGCACTCTGTTTTTATCACGATGATCTTCATACTCAAACTAAGGGTTCTCAAATTTCCTGCAGAAATATGATACTTTTCTTTCACTTATAGGATAGTCTCACGCTTCAGAAGTCTAATAGGAGTTAGCAACAATTATAGACTTTGAAGATTCGACTATTTAAAGTTGAAAAAAGGCAGTGTAAGAAGATAAAAGACTATACCTAGGGTAAACAATGCTTAAGTAGTGTTGGAATAAGGTTAAAGTCAAATTCACTTTAAGTAAATTTTAATTTGCAAAAGTTAAAATGTGGCCAATATTTTTCAAAGTGTGGTCTCTGAACATAATGATGCTTGGAAACCTAAGCATCACCTGGATACAAATAAGACATAAAAATTCTCAGTCACCTCACAACTCTGAGAACAGTACTTAGTAAAATGTTTTAATCCTTCCCAATGATCCCAAAGCATGCTACGATTTTGGAACTACTGACATAGTTGCCAGAGTCTGCAAAAGTATTGAAAAAAATTACAGTGCTAGACAAAAGCAAGATGCAGGTTGTAATAGTTGATGTTAGGTTTATAATGTTGTTATTTTCTTAACAAGTAAGGAAGTAAATAACAGGGTAAATGGCTTCTTGAAGTTCATTTAGAATTTCTGTAGTCATGGTGGAATTGCCGTATGTGCTATCTGGCTATCTATGCTCAATAAATTTAAGTTTCTTTCATCTTCTGTATGTACAAAAAAAATAGAGATGAAATAGTGAAATAATTTAAGAAGTATTTAAAGAGTAAAAACGACAGGAGTAAGTGACTGATGAGTTGAGAGAAATGAAGAGATGAGGCCAGTGATGGGAGAATGAGTAGCTGTGGGTGAAGATGAGGGGCCTTTTAGTTTTACAGACTTTGTTTTTCAGCAGCGGAGGAAATATCAAATGTAAGAGATTCTTGGCAGACATCCAGGGTTTCCACTAGACCACTAGAAATGCCAGTCTCTGTTCCACTGTCCTAACTTGATTCTCATTTGAAGTAGCATAGTAGCTTCCTAGCAGGTGCTCCACTTTTCATCTCATCAGGTGCGCCCTGTGTCTGATTTCAGAGTAAGATTTCTGCAGTTCGAGTCTGCCAGCATCATCCCCAGATGAAAATCCTTTTACCAACTCCCAACCCTCACCCTTCCCCAATAGGTCAGTCTAGACCCATACTCCAAACTCCACTAAGTTTTGACTTTTTTCCATCTCCTCGCGAAATCCCTCACGATGCTATCATGTGCGTTATTCACTCCTAGAGAATGATAACTCAAGCATATTTTCTCATATACAAAATCTTCAGGAGATAATCACGAGAAGCAGTAAGTTGAAAAGCAAAGTCCCCCGGCAGTAATGAGGAGGAGAGAAGGAGCATTCCATGCCTGGCCAGCCGCTCACACCAAGAGTGGCTGTTTTCCGGTGTCATTTGTCCACTGATCTTGACTGGTGCTGTGAACCCTTGTGGCCGATGCCGCTCCTCGTCCTTCTGTTCCCCAGAAACAGTCCGCGCAGCTGTGGTGCTGTTTGTGTTGGGCTTACACCCTCCCTTCAGCTGGAAGACTGACAAGAACATTTGCCTGTGTCCTACACCATTCATTTCAGAAGACACAGACCAAATAGTTCTATGTGGGGAATCATGCCCACAAATTGATTCCTGGAAAATAACATTTCGATCAGATGTATATAAACAGATAAAATGCAGAACTGACACGTGTCTGGATCACAGAAGGCTGGAGCAATTTCAGAGGAAGTCAGATAAAAGGAAAATAATGAGCTGTTTATGTTAGTATGGGATGGAAATAACAGTATTAGAATTAAAGTTTCTCTATTCGTTTTAGGGACAGATTGAGCCATAGCTGGCTGATAGTCTTAACCAATTAATCAATTCATTGAAGATAAATATTCATTAATATTTGAATAAACTCACCAAGTATTTCTCATATTTCAGAGGCAGTGGTCAGATATTAACTATATAAAGAGGTAGTAAGACCTAGAATTGCCTCTAGGAAGGAAGATGAATTTCTGGGAAAAATAACTACATTATAATTCAGTCAATATGTGTGAAAGTAAATAACTATACAAAATGCTATGTAAGTGCATCGCAGAAGGCAAATGACTACATGGGAAGTCAGGAAATGTTAGCAGGGCAGCATTTTACTCTACGTTGGCACAGTGAAAAATTACGGGAGGCAGAGCTGAACAGGAGAACGGTGAAGAAGAAGAATAGCGTGAACAAAGGCCCCGAGGTGAGAGCATGTACATTCTTGTGTGAGACAGAAAGAGACAAGTAATAGTTTTCAGATGCAAAGAGAACTTTCTGCCTATCAGTTGAAATTTGAATTCTAGGTGACTCATTTTGTCTTCCTTTTTTATTTTTTTACCCTGTCTCTTATAATATAGACATGAAATATCAGCCTTCAAAAAGGCTTTCCAATCAGGCTTTAATCTATTTATTCAAACCTATGCCTCTCCTCATCTTTGCTGCAAATGAGGAAACACAGACTCAAGCTGTATTTCACAAGCATAAAGGACCCTGTCTCTTCCCTCTGCGAGTCTATGGCAGCGGAGTTGGTGGAGGGAGCTCTTCTTTCACTCCTAATGTCATCACTCTGCTATCTCACTGGCTTCCTCTCTTACTTCTGTTGATAAACTCTTGCCACTCTGAAGAGTACATATTTTAGTTATCTACTCATTCCTAACACTAAGTAAAATAGCTGTCCCCTTGGAAGATACAATTATTGCAAAACTGGTTACCCATTGAATTACTTGGCAATCTCATCAAAAATCAATTGACTATAAATATACTACTTTATTTCTGGACTCTCGTTTACATGTTATGTAAATGGAAACATGGATCTCAATGTCTATTCTAATCCCAGGACCGCATTCTTGACTACTCTGGTTTTGCAGTAAGCTTTGGAATTAAAAAGAAGTCCTCCAATTTTATTCTTATTTCTCAAGATTCTTAAAGCCACTTTAGATTCTTCGCATTTTCATATTAATTTAAGAATAAGTTTGTCAATCTCTTAACAAAAACTCAAAGAGAAAATCTTATGCAGAGCTTGTATGTATGTAAATTAATACAGCCATTATGGAAAACAGTATGAAGGATTCTCAAAAAATTAAAAATAGAAGAACCACCATATGATCCAATCATCCGATTTACTGGATATATACCCCAACGAAATGGAATTAGTATGTGGAAGAGACATCTGCATTTTCACACTTATTTCATCACTATTCACAATAGCCAAGATATGGGATCAATCTAAAATCAATCTAAATGCCCATCCACAGATGAATGGATAAAGAAACTGGGGTAGATATAGGTGTAATACACACAGAGAGAATGGAATACTGTTCACCTAAAAAACAGAGTGAAATCGTGATGTTTCCAGCAACTTAGATGAACCTGGATAACGTTATGTAAAATGAAACAAGGCATGCACACACACACACACAAAAGGAATGATCTCACTTACATGAAATATTCATAGATTCTTCATAGAGGTAATGAACAGAATTGTAATTTTTAACTGCGGAGGACTGTGGGGAGGAAAAACCAGGAAAGATCGGTAAATTGGCACAAAGTTACAGTTAGGAAGAATAAATTCTAGTGTTCTGTTATGTGGTAGAGATATCTAACAACCATGCAGAGGGGTGTGTGTGTGTGTGTGTGTGTGTGTGTGTGTGTTTCAAGGTGAAGATTTTGATGTTATCACCACAAGAAATGGTAAGTGTAGAAAGTGATGGAGGGGCTAGTGCCTATGGCTCAGAGGAGTAAGGCACTGGCCCCACATGCTGGAGGTGGTGGGTTCAAACTCAGCCCCGGCCAAAAATCACACACACACACACAAAAAGAAAGTGATGGATATGGTACCTCCCTTGGATCTTGTTATTACACAATGTACATATACATCAAAACATGACACTTTGTCCCATAAGCACATATAATAAGTGTGTGTCAACTATAAATTTTAAAAAATATTAGTGGAAAATACAGGTCTTAGAATGGATCGGAAGATTATTTCGGGGGGAATTGCCATCTTTGATGCCTTGAAGGATGTTTTTCAGTTTTCTTTGTATAATTTTGTGTTTCTCTGGTTAAAGTTATGCCTAAGAATTTTGTTTCATTTGGATTCTATTATATGCGACATCATTTTAACGTTAATTACATATTTGTTTTATTGTTTGCATTTTCAAATTAGTCATTGCTAGTGCACAAAAATGTACTATATGCTATTTTTTGTATTCTGAGCTGTATACAGTAAGCATCCAGAATTTATTTATATTTAATAGTCATTTCTGGGTGTATATATTTGTAAGGTTCTTTTGGATTGAGTTGCCATGGAAGTCTCTGCTTGCTTAGATTTGTTCAGCTAATGATTGAAAAGGAATTTCCTAAATGACTGTAACCAGTAAGTTTCCCAAGCATTGCTCAAGGGCTCTGCCTGGGTTTTGGGTATTCCCTCAACACTCAACCAGGCAATCGGCAGTTTTTTCACCTTCTGCTAGCACTGAGTCTCAAGGTAAGCCAGTGTAGGGCCATCTCTGGTTGTTTTTGTTTCTTTGTTTCCATAGTGTGTAGACAGCCCTGGGCATGTACACAGTCATACAAATGGACGTGGTCTTACAGATTCCCAGGAACATCTCAGAGCTCCTGCAAAGCCACCGTCTACATCTCGTTTATTAACTTTAACCTTTAAGTGTTTGGGGCAGCCTGTTATTTGCCCCACCTATTGTCTACTGCCCCAAGGAGCCCCTAAAGTAAATAATTTCTTCTAATTATTCTTGAAAACACCATTGAATGAAATGTTTCTCGCACTCTGTGAGCGTATACTCAGGTCAAATAAAGAGAGACTTTTAAGTGACATGTGGGAAGAACTGTGAGAATGTTACATAATGACAATTCTCTAGAAATGCAGCTTTACATGACTTTCTTTGCCCTCTTTGGAGGCTGCTCTTTTGCTGGCGTTCACTCTGATGATGGCTTGTAGGTCTTCAAGGCTCCAACAGAGCTGGAGGTAGGAGAAATGAGAGGAAGTCAAGTTAAAATTGTAAAGATTATTGTTCATGCCAACATTTAGTATTTTTCTTCAATTAAGACTTGCCATATTGACACACAATTTTGGTTAATTTCCAAAGTTCTTCAAATATTTATCCTACAATTTTGCAAAAACTATTTTTCTATGATATTATCTCTCTACTTTACATTTCCATTTGATGTGTATATGTACATTTACATGCACACACAAGCAAATAACATTGACAAGTAAGACTGTTTTAGGCATATTTCTTGAGTATACTTCAAGATAAAATTTGAAAATTATTTTTAACACATAAAGTCCATTTATATATTGAATATGACATATATGCTTCACTTAATTCTATTATATTAAGTGAAGCAGAATATATTATATATTCTGTATATATAAACTATATAATAACAATATATTATATTGTTGTTGTATGTAGTTTAATGAAATGTGTGGGGATTTTTGCACTTTTATTATGGCAAAATATACATGTCATACTATTTATCACACTGACAATTATAAGTATAAAATGTTGTCATTAAATACATTTACAGTGCTCTGTAAACAACACCACTGTCCATATCCAAAACTTCTGAAATCATCTCCCCCCAGAGCTCCGTGCACCTGCAGTGACTTTTTCTCCTTTCCTTCTCTCCTCAGCCTCTCAGAGCCTCTATCCCACTCCTCATCTCTATGACTTGGTTATGCAAAGTATCTCAAAAAAGAGAAATCAGAGTGTCAGCTTGTGTTTGATTATTTCACCGAGCAGTATTTCAAGGCTCATTTATGGTTTAAAATGTAATAAAATGTCATTCCTTTTTGTGAATGAATAATATTCTATTCTATGTCTATATACACATTTTCTTTATCCTTCATATGCAGAATGGATACTTCTCTTGGGAGACTTACCCTTTTTTAACTATTGCTAAGGATACTGCTATGAAAATGAACATACAAATATGTTTTTAATACATTTGGATAGATATCTAAAGGTAGAATTGTAACATTATATTTTAATTCTATGCTTAACCTTTTGAAAATCAAAACACTGAGGCGGTGCCTGTGGCTCGGTGAGTAGGGCACCAGTCCCATATGTCGGAGGTGGTGGGTTCAAACCCAACCCCGGCCAAAAGCTGCAAAAAAAAAAAAAAAAGAAAAGAAAAGAAAAAAAACTGTTTTCCACAGTGGCTTAATCATTTCCATTTACCAACAGCAAAGCATGACCGTTTCAACCTCTTTAAATCTTTGCCAACACCTGTTATTTCTCATTTTTTAAATGATTTTAATCATTGTATTATGTGTGAAGTGGTATCTCATTGTGGCTTTGATTTGAATTTTGGAAAAGATCAATAATGTTAGCTTAATTTTCATGTGTTGATTGGCCATTTGTATAAATTTGAAGGAATGTCCATTCAAGACCTGTCTGTTTATTAAATAAATATATTATATAATTAAATAAATATGTATATTTAATTTTGTTTTAAATGAAAAAAACAATTGTATGCATAGTTTACAATGTGATGTTTTGAGGTGCATACACACAGATGTTATGAAATGATTGAATCAAGATATACACATATCCATCAGATCATATACTTATTTTTGTTATTGTATGAACATTTAAAAATCTACTTCCTTAGTGATTCTGGAATGTGAATTGCATTACAATTTACTGTATTCACCGTGATTTCCAATAGAGCTCACATACTAGTGCCTTCTATCTAAGATAAAATACATCAAATTCTCTCCGTTCTTTCCCCTTCCCCACAAGCATTTGGTAACCATCATTCTATTCTGTACTTTTATAAGTACATTTTTTTAGCTTCCACTTATAACTGAGATCAGCCATCATTTCTTTCTATGTCTCATTCAAATTAATATAATGTCCTTCAGGTTTATCCCTTTTGTTGCAGATGGCAGAATGTCCTTCTTTTATTTTTTTAAAACTGAATACCATTACACTGTGTGTGTGTGTACCACATTTTATTTATCTGTTCATTCATTGATAATCACTTAGGTTGATTCCTTATCTTGGCTATTATGAATAATGTTGCAAATAAACATAGACATAGGCATTCGGATATCTCTGATTTATATTGTTTTCAGTTCCTTTGGAATTGCCAAATCACATGTCAGTTCTCTTTTCAGTTTTTTGAAGAACTTTCATCATCTTTTTTACAATGGCTGTATTAACTTGCTTTTCTACCAACCTTGTACAAGAGATGCTTTTCCTCTACATCCTCACCAAAATGTACCTTTTGTCTTTTTGATGATAGCTATTTAAATAGGTGTGAGGAAATATCTCATTGCAGATTGAACTGATTTTGTATTTCTCTGATGCTTTGTGATTTTGAGCAGTTTTTAGTTTATTTTGGTGAGTTATATGTCTTCTTTTGCAAAATGTCTGTTCAGGTTCTTTGCTTACTCTTTAAACAAGTTGGTTGTTTTGTTATATATTTTGAATATTAACCCCTTCTGAAGGGTATGTTTTGCACTTGGAAATATATTCCCCTAATCTCCTTTACTCTTCTATTTCTTTAGCTGCACTGAAGCTTTTTAGTTTAATGTAATCCCATTTGTCTATTTTTGATTCTTTTGCTTATGCTTTTGAAGTCATAAAAAAAATTGTCCAGATTAATGTTATGTGGCTTTTTACTATCTTTTCTTCCATTGCTTTTATACTTTTGGGTGTTTAATTCATTTCATGTTGATTTTTGAATATGGTGTCACACAAAGATTTAATTTCATTCTTTTGCTTGTGAATATCCAGTTTGATGACATTGTTTATTGTAAAGACCATTTCCATTTTGTAATTTTTACATCTATGTTAAAAATAAATTGACTAAAAGTGCACAGATTTATTTTTAGGCACTTTATTTTGTTCCATTCATCTACAAATGTCTGATAATTAAGTTTGTGAACTTGCCACTGTGCACTTACCTTGGCAGCACTGTACAGACAACTCAGTAAGGTTTCATAACCTTGGTACATCAGTGTCCCACAGGTGTGCTTGTGTCGATGTGTGACAGTGTCGTGCTGAGTGCTATCCATTATTATGGTTGCATGTTTTTGTGTGCCATCATAAGGACGTTGGAGCTTAAAGTAGAGCAACGAACAAACGTTACCTTTCTAGCTAAACTTGGCAAGAGTGGAAGTGAAATTAGTGACATATTAGTCCAAGTTTATGGGGATACTTGTATGAAGAAAATCCAGTGTACAAATAAATTAAACAATTTTCGGAGGGGAGAGAAAGTGTCACCAATGAGAGAATTCAGGACATCCAGTAATGAGCAGAACTGACAAAAACATGGCAAAGTTTTGTCCAACTGTGCATCAAAATTGTTGGCTGACTGTGAGAAGCATAGAACAAGTGAACATCAAAACAGAAATAGGAAATTTGTTTTGTTTTTTTTTTTAGAGACATAGTCTCACTCTGTCACCCTTGCAGAGTGCTATGTCATCACAACTCACAGCAACCTCCAACTCCCAGGCTTAGGTGATTCTCTTGTCTCAGCCTTCCGAGGAGCTGGGACCACAGGCACCTGCCACATCTCCCAGCTATTATTTTGTTGCAGTTTGGCCAGGGCCGGGTTTGAACCCGCCACTCTCAGTATATGGGGTTGGCACCCCACTCACTGAGCCACAGGCACCGCCCAAGTAACAGGAAAATCTTAACTGAAAATCTTGGCATGAGAAAAGTGTGGCTCTTGCATGGTGACAGTGCATCAGCTCACATGGCTCTCTTTGCGAGGGAGTTTTAAGTCAGTATACAAATAACTGTATTGTAACGTTATCTAGCCCTCAGTGACTATTTTTCTTTATCCAGAGGTAAAGGAAATATTGAAAGGAGAACATTTTGATGACATTCAGGACACCAAGGGTAATAAGACAACAGCTCTGATGTCCATTCCATAAAAAGAGTTCCAAAATTGCTTTGAAGGGGAGACCAGGAACTGGCATCCATGCATGGCTTCCGTAGGGGAGAACTTCAAAGGCAACCATAGCAACATTTAGCAATGTGACATGTAGCACTTTTTATAGGGTGAGTTCATAAACTTAATTTTCAGACGTTGTATGTGTCTGCTTTTATGCCAACACCATGTCCTTGATTACTATACCTTGGTAAAATGTTTTGAATTTTGGTAGTGTGATGCTTCCAGCTTTGTTCCTTTTACCCCACATTGCTCAGGTTGTTCAGTATCTGTTGTGGTTCCACACCAAATTTAGGATTTTTTTTCTATTTCTTTGAAAAATATTATCAGAATTTTGACAGGGATTGGATTGGATTGAATCTATAGATTGATTTGGGTTGTATGTACCTTTTGATAATATTAATTCTTCCAATACATGAACACAGTTTATTTTTCATTTATTTATTTTTCCTCAATATCTTATAGTTTTTTTTTGTTTGTTTGTTTTGTTTTTGCTTTTTTTGTAGAGACAGAGTCTCACTTTATCACCCTCAGTAGAGTGCCATAGAGTCACAGCTGACAGCAACCTCCAACTCCTGGGCTTCACGATTCTCTTGCCTCAGCCTCCCAAGAGGCTGGGACTACAGGCACCTGACACAATCCCTGGCTATTTTTTGTTGCAGTTTTCCCAGGGCCAGGTTTGAACCCGCCACTCTTGATATGTGGGGCCAGCCACCCTACTTACTGAGCCACAAGTGTCACCCTATCTTATAGTTTTTATTACAAACATCTGTCACCTTGGCTAAATCCATTCCTAAGTATTTTATTCTTTTTGATGCTATTATAAATGAGATAATTTTATTAACTTCTTTTTCAAGTAGTTAACTGCTAGTATATAGAAACACCGTTGACTTATATGTTAATTTCATATCCTACAATTTTACTGAAATTATGAAATCTAACATTTTGGTAAAGCCATCAGGGTTTTCTGTACATAAGATCAGGCCTTTAGCAGAGTTAATTTCCATTATTCTTTTTCAGTTTTTATTTATTTATTTATTTAGAGACAGAGTCTCACTCTTTTGCCTTCTATAGAGTGCTGTGTCATCAGGGTTCACAGCAACCTCAAACTCTTGGGTTCAAGAGACCTTCTTGGCTCAGCCTCCCAAGAGGCTGGGACCACAGGCACCCACCAAAATGCCCAGCTAGTTTTCCAATTTTTCAGTAAAGACCAGGTCTCATTCTTGTGCAGGCTGTTCTGATGCTCTTGACTTCAATCATTCCACCTGCCTTGGCCTCCCAGATTACTACCTGGCATTCAATTTTCTTTTTCCTCATGCCAAGATTTTCAGTTAAGATTTTCCTGTTTCTTGGGCGGCGCCTGTGGCTAAGTGAATAAGTCAGACAATTTCCACTTTAACGGTTGTCCAGGTGGAGAGACAGACCCTGGCCCTTGCTCTCCGCTGTCTTCACTGACATCAGTGAAGCCTCTCTGAACACATCTAGAGTGTAGTGATATCGTCATAGCTCACTGCCACCTTGAACTTCTGGGCTCAACTCATCCTTTGCTTCAGCCTTCCTTAAGTAAAGGAAACTACCGGCACACATCATGATGAGCTAATTTTCCCCCCCTTTGTATCTTCTATTTTCCTCAAACTGGACTGAAATTCTTGGCCTCAAACAGTCCTCCCACCTCAGTCTCCCAAGGTATTACAGGCTTGAACCTCTGCACTCCTATTTTGGTGGATTTTATTTCTGTTTCTTCCTTAATTGCTCAAACTAGATCTTTCAGTACAATATTGAAAAGATATAATACCAATGAGCATCCTTGACTTAGCCTTGACTTTAGACGAAAAGCTTTCAACTTTTTACTGCTGAGTATGATGCTGTGTGGGGGCTGATTTTTTGCTGCCTTTGCTTCTGTTGTCCTATGCATATTTTTAGTTCTAGCTCTAAAGTTCAGGCTTTTAATCTATTTTTAGTTATATGGTGGTCAGACTGATTGCTTGCACCGTAGCCCTCAGAAACAGCAATTCACAAGCAGGACACGCGATCTTGGCATGTGCAGGCTAACATCAACGTGGCTCCAACAAGCCATGTCAGAGATGTGGTTCCTACCCCCACAGCTGCCTGCCAATGGAGAATGAGTAGCCACCATCATTCTAATGGTTGAATTTGACTGAAATGAACAGCATTTTCCCTTGAAAGCTGCAAGTGTTCAGCTAAACTCCAGAGCTCCAAAATAGTTAAGTCAGACAATTTCTGCTGTAACTGTTATCCAGGTGGAGAGATGGACCCCGGCCCTTGCTATACCCCTGTCTTCACTGAATACATAGTTTCAATGTGTTTTACTCTGAATTCCACTTTTTAAAATTTTAGTTGAGTATTGCTAGGGATATATATGAGACCAGCCTACTTTTTATTCTCATATCAATTATAGCTGTGCGTGAGGTAATTCTTCCTGAAAAATAGCATTTCCTTTCACTTATTTAAATTCAGTGTTATGATTTTTTTAAATAATTAAACTTTAAAAATGTATACTGTGTTTTAAATACTCTAATGTTACATACATTGGTTCTCCAAAGCTTTATTTTCTCTCTTTTTTAATTTTGCTTTTCACAATTCAGTTCCCCTTTGTTCAGCTCACATACAATCTCTATCTCCCTTCTAGGTGTTCAGTAGTGCTTATTTTTCCTTGACTTTCTCATTTTTAATCTTTGTGTCTAAGAGAGATTTTTGCCCATATTATTTACCTTTTAAGTTTTCTCAGTTCCCGATTTCCCTTGTTTTCCAATGAGGACCTCACATCAGGATGTCTGATCATATCTCTGCTTACATTGCGTTACATACTTTTGTGTTCTTATATAGCTACAATGGATTACTCACATTTATTAAAACATATTTATATTTTCCTCTGTTTAAAGGCAACTTTTTTTGGTAACTATTCTATAAAACAAAGAAAAAATACACATATATGTCTGCTTCCCAAGGGAGATTTTGGTGAGTTTTTTCTGCTTATTTTTTTCTCTTCTCTAGATTTCTTCCTTTGATCTTATGGGCAAAACTAACTGTTTAAAATACGATGCTTCTGAGTAGCTAGGGCTCCTCTGCCCCTCAGAAACTTACTTAGCCTAGAAGGACTCCTACCTGTAACCCACAGTGCTCTCCTGATCACCACCATCAAAACAAAGTTTATTTCCCATAATGCCGTTACAGTATTCACAAGGTATATTCATCTCCTGCTTTGCACACATTTCACGGTTCCACATCTTGTTTCTACTTTACCCATTCTTGCACCCCAACCCTTACACTTGCACTAAGTTTGTCAATAATTGCACTGATGCAGTTCTTTCATCCCTCTGGCACCCAAGGGCTCTGTCTCCCTTTTCTTATTTGGCAACAAGAGGCACTGACGCCTCCATTCTGCAAAGCAATTATTTTCTGTTCCAAACGACCTTCCTTACTCTTTTAGATGTTAAAAAACCCTCAAATGTTCTTCTATAATTAAAAGTTCTCACATTAACAGGTGATTTGGTAACCTTCTAATGTTACTTCAGCATACTCTGTTGAATTTCCAATACCCTTATACTCTCAAAAAAGTAACAATATATTGACTTGGACAGACACTACTCTCCATGAAAAGAAAGCTTTTTAGAGAGAGCAAGCATTTTAGGTTTTCCCACATTTTTATATTTCACCACGATATGGTAAAACAAAAGTAAGATTAGGATTAATAGATTGGAAAACAAAGTTGTTTATTTGTTTTTTTTTTTTTTACCTTCATAATTTATCAACACATTTAAGGAAATGGAGATCTTCGCACAAAATTCAAGTAAAATGCTTCTTTTTTTTTTAAAGCACAAATCTTTTAACAGAAAATTACTGATAGAATTAAGAAAATAAAAAACAACCTAAAAATCATGGTAGACTATTTAACAACACAGAAAGAGCTTATGGCAAGGGAAAAAATAAGTTACAAAACCATGTGTATGATGTCATTACAATTTTATTAAATATGTGCACCATCAATACTACATAAAATGTTAACAGTGAAAATAGTCCAAAATTACAATGATTTTTATTTTCTTCTCTATACTTTATTTTCTAAAGTTTTCATAGCACATATATATTCCTTTTAAAGTCCTGAAAATAATATTAAATAAGGAAACTGAAATTACTTAAAGAGCAATTTTGAAAATACTATCATTATATACACCATGAAGAAAGATTTTTATCATGGGTAAAATGAGAACACATAGGCTATTTAGAGTCCCTTTTTCATTTATTACTTCTTTCAAAAACACAGGGGGCTGGGGAAAAATACTAATTTTCATATTCCCAGCGCGTCTCACACACAACGTACATATACATTTCTGTAATGTGGAAATGGTTATATAAAACATGCCTCTTTTATACCTGAAGTGGATATATGATTTCCTTTCCTGGTCTTGCTATATTTTTACTTCCTTTCCTTTATGTCGTGTCCTGGGAGGACGCACATTGGGAGTTATTGCTCAAAGGCACATCCACCCTTAGGTGTTGTAAAGAGAGACAAATAGCACAGATCGCAGCTGCATAACGGTTCACTGTGCAAAAGACTGAAGGGAAAATTCTGTCTGGAGACCAGCAGGACAGCAGAGAAAGGGCAATCTCACGCGTTCAGCCCACTGTGAAGTTTAAGACTTTACCAGAGAAGGTTACACCTGAGCTTCAGCAATTTAACTGCAGAATCAACTAAAATGAGGGCTGTGTGTTATGTTTTCTAAAGGGGTTGATGAATACTATTTTTTCATTTTATTTACGTGAGAGAAAATTTCAAAATCTAAAGAGCAGTTTCAGCATCTCTACAGGGGATTATTGGAGTCAGGAACAGTGCTAAGGGTATCTTTTAGGAAAGCAAATTATAATTAATGCGACAAGCTTAATGGAATGGGAAATAAATACACCAAAAGGTATGTTTTTCAAAAATATCTTTAGTTGGGCGGTGCCTGTGGCTCAAGGAGTAGGGTGCTGGCCCCATATACCAGGGATGGTAGGTTCAAGCCCGGCCCTGGCCAAAACTGCAAAAAAATAATAATAATAAAAATAAATAAATATATATATATATATATATATATATCTTTAGGTAATTTTTGAAAAAAAATCAGTCTTTTTTTTTTTTCAGTACAGATACTGAGAATTTCCAGTACAGATACTGAGGAGACTTTTAATGGTAGTTCCAATATTTAATAAGGATTCTAAATATTCCGTGAAGATAAATTCTTCATCCTACAAAAAGTGCAATCTTCCCTGTGCTGTAACCTTTATGTATATTACAGCCCAACAACTGTGCAAGAGTTTAGTAGCTTGAATATGAATCTTATTGTCCTTATTTCTAAAGGAATGGTTATTACAAAGGAATCTGTTTTAAACAATACTGTGGATGCTGGCTGTAGTGTATTCAGGTGAATTTCCTTCTAGTTTCTAGTTTCAGGACAATTTCCTAGAGGCTTCAATTTTCTTTTTTAGTACTTTCCAGTTACCTTTTCTCAGGGCAAAGGGAGAAATGGAGGAGAAAAATGGTACTTATTACAAGGGCAATTATGAGTGTTCAGCTGCAATTGAAAAGCCTAACATGAAACTAGACTCTATGATTGTGTCAAAGTAGGGCACAATTTATGGGTTGTTGAGACTCTTGGTTAAGGGCTGGATACGATATTATGAAATATTTCACTGTCTTGTAAATTACATGATCTACCACATGAGCTTTCTGTCAGCACAACTTTTATTCATTGACTGCCATGTCAGAAATATCTCAAAAGGCAAAAGTCACCCACAACAAATAATGGCTACATTTTTCTAAACAGATAGAAACATTAGCCCTTAGTTGTGTAGTGACGCTATATTCCTTCTCATTGCAGCTTATGTCTTTTACTTTTTAACAAGATAAATAAGGCCAATTTCATTTTTTTTCTTCCCTTTACTGCAGCAACTAGGATAATTGCTTATTTTACCCATTCTATTTTCCAGGTGTTCATAAGAGGTTTCATCTACTTTCACTGAGTGATGGGTTTGATTGCTTTATATCATTCATACATTGTTTTACTCACAAGCCAGAGAAACCGGTGTGCTAGCTTGTTACCTTCATAACATTGAGAAACGGGGGGTTCTCATGAACAAAGGGAACTGGGCTAGTGAAGGCAACCAAGGCACCCTCGATGCTTTTGCTGGTGATGTTCTCTGTTAACGAGTTTCTTATCACCCTCTGATTTCATTTTTATCGTCTCTGCAGTAATTTTTGTTTTGTTTATTGTTTGGGATTTACTGAGGTTATACAGAATTAGGTTACACCGATTGCAGTTGTCAGGCAAAGTCCTTTTGTAAGTGTGCCCTGCCCCCAAGAGGTGCATCACACCCCATGACCCCCCATCACCCTCCCTCCTCCCCTCTTCCCCATCCCGCCTTCCCCTTCCTCACCCTCATATTACATCATCTTCTGCTTTCATGTGTTTTACCTAATCATCTCTAAGGTCCTTGAAAGCCCTAAAACCCTTGACTCTAATTTTAATTTGTTTGATTCTTTTACCTATTAATAGCATAGATGAAAGGATAGTTTTCTTACATATTCACAAGTTGTTTTATACTGTTTTCTTAACCACTGCAGTTCTCATTTTGTATAAAAATTCAGTCCTCTTTATCTATCATTTGGTAAAGCTCTTTACTGAACAGAATTTAAATGATTATAAATTCTTTGTTTACTTCAGGTTAATATAAGGGTACAAATTTTGTGGTTATATTATTTTCATTTCTAAGATAAAGTTCAAGTTCTAGTCGAGCCCTTCATCCCAGGGGCACGCCAAACACCCTCACATTGTGCATTAGGTGAGAACCCACCAATCACCCTCCTTCCTCTTTCCCCTCCCCCTTCTTTGCTCTCCCCCTCACTAGAATATATCTGAGTTTTTCTTTTGTGTGGGTATGTAGTTTGTGTATATATTGGTTTCAAATTAGTTTTCAAATTAGTACTGAATATTGTGCATACATCTTTTTTCATTCTTACGATACTTTCCTAGGAAAAATGTGTTTCAACTCCATCCAGATAAATTCAAAAAATGCAAAGTCTCCATCTTTTCTTATGGCTGAATAGTGCTCCATGGTATTCCTGTACCAAAGATTGTTAATCCATTCATGGGCTGATGAACACCTGCGTTGAGTCCACCTCATGGCAAGTGTGAATTGAGCTGTAATAAATATTCTAGTGCAAATGCCTTTGTAGTAAAATGGTTATTTTTTTCTTCTGGGTAGATACCTAGTAATGGGATCTTGGAATCAAACAGAAGGCAAACTTTCAGTTCTTTGAGAATTCTCTATACTTTTTCCCATAGAAATTGTATTAGTTTGCAATCCCACCAAAAGTGCAAAAGTGTTTCCTTCTCACCACATCCATACCAGCATCTGCAGTTTTGGGATACTATGATAAGGGCCATTCTTACTGATTTTACGTGATATCTCAGAGTGGTTTTGATATACATTGCTCTGATGTTTAGAGACAATAAACATTTTTCTCATATGTTTTTTTGTCCATTCTTCTGTCACCTCCAGAGAAGTGTCTATTCAAGTCTCTGTCCTACATATAAATAGGGTTCTTTGCTCTTTTCTTAATTGAATTCTACATAGATTCTGGTTATTAGCCCTTTGTCAGAGTCACAGCACGCAAAAAATCCCATTCTGAAGGCTGTCTGTTTGCTTTAGCTGTTGTATCCTTGGCTCTGCACAAACTTTTTAACTTAATCAAATCCATTCATTTATTTTTGGGTTTGCTACAATTGCAAAAGGTGAAACAAACATGAAGGTGGTATTCTTCATAAAATCTTTTCCCAGGCCAATTTTGTCAAGAGTTTTCCCCACACTGACAGAAGTCTACAATAAACTCACAGCCAATGTCATATTGAATGGAGTAGAACTGAAAGCATTTCCACTTAGCACTGGAACTGGACAAGGATGCCCACTGTCCCTGCTATTAAACACAGAGCTGGGAGTCCTAGCCAGTGCAATCAGGCAGGAGAAGGGGATCAAGGGTGGTCGCATGGGAACAGAGGAGATCAAACTCTCATTCTTTTTTTTTTTTTTGGAGTTTTTGGCCAGGTCCAGGTTTGATCCCACTACCTCTGGTATATGGGGCCAGCTCCCTACTCCTTGAGCCACAGGCACCGCCCCAAACTCTCACTCTTTGTGGATGACACAATCTTATACCTGGAAAACCCCAAGGACTCAAATACAAAACTCTTAAAAGTGATCAAGAAATACAATAACAACTCAGGATACAAAATAATGTTCAAAAATCAGCAGCCTTCACATATGCCAATAACAGCCAGCTGAGAATCAGGTCGAAGACACAATACCCTTCACAGTAGGTTTAAAGAAAATGAAGTAGCTGGGGATGTATCTAACATAGGACATGAAAGCTCTCTATAAAGAGAACAATGAAACTCTGAGAGAAGAAATAGCAGAAGATATTAACAAATGGAAGAACATACCATGCTTCTCAGCATTGTTAAAATGTTCATATTACCCAAAGTGATCTATACATTTAAAACAATCCCCATCAAAACACCAACATTATACTTTGAAGAACCTGAAAAAATCGTATTTTGTTTCATATGAAACCAGAAAAAAAACATAAAGAACCAATACAATTTTTAGAAATAAAAACAAATATCGAGGTATCACATTACCAGACTTCAAGTTATACTACAAGCCTACAGTGATTAAAACAGCCTGGTACTGACACACACAAAAAATAGACGTATAGATCTATGGAATAGAATAGTGAATATAGAGATGAACCCAGTCACGTATTGCCATTTGATCTTTGATAAACCAAACAAAAACATGCACTGGAGAAAGAATCCCTAATTAATAAATCGTGCTGGGAGAATTGGTTAGCCACATGTAGAAGACTGAAATTGAACTCACACCTCTTACCACTGACAAAAATTGGCTCTCACTGGATAAAAATTTTGAATTTAAGACATGAAACAATAAAAATTGTAAAAGAATATGTGGACAAAACTATTGGAATAGTTTTTTTACTTT
>CAUYON010164868.1:0-13288 GCA_963573935.1 Arctocebus calabarensis | reverse complement strand
CTGTATATCGAGATAGTCTACCCTGACCTCAGACTGAGAGTTTGATCATTGTAAGTAGGTGCAAGTGCACCAGGAAGTAAAAAATATTTATTTTATTTTATTTTTATTGAATTATAGCTTTGTACATTAGTTCAATCATGGGGTACAGTGTGCTAACATTTAAACATTCAAAGTGTAATGTTCATACAGAAAGCATAAAACATAACTGTATAAATCATTAATTTATTACAAAATGAGCACCCATTTAACCACCAAACAAGTCAAGAAATGGAAATTACCAGCACCTAGAAGCCCCCTTTGGGTTCTAACTTCTTAAAGCTAACCACTGAGAATCCAAATGCTATAATTTGTCTTTTCCCAGTTTCAGGTAATGGAAATAGACTAACCCAAAATTTAATCCTTGTTGCAAAGCTTCTTTCCTTTGTCTTATTTTTGGGATATCCAGCCATGTTGCTGTGAATAGCTGATATATCTTCACATTCTTTCAATATGATATCTCATCACAGTAATATGTTAGAACTTATCTACTATACTCATGGATATCCGGCTTGATCATTTTTTTTTTTTTTTTTGAGACAGAGCCTCAAGCTGTCACCCTGGGTAGAGTGCCATGGCATCACAGCTCACAGCAACCTCCAATTCCTGGGCTCAAGCGAGTCTCTTGCCTCCGCTTCCCAAGTAGCTGGGACTACAGGCGCCTGCCACAACGCCTGGCCATTTTTTGGTTGCAGCCATCATTGTTGTTTGGCGGGCCCAGGGGCTGGATTCGAATCCGCCAGCTCAGGTACGTGGCTGGCGCCTTAGCTCGCTGAGCCACAGGCACCGAGCCAGGCTTGATCATTTTTTGTTAATGTCTCTTGGTGAACATTGGCAGACATTTCTGCTGAGTAGATTGCTACAAGTGTGTATGTATTACACATATACCCTTTTAAAATTTAGTCATTCTTTTTAGAAAGGAATGTCAGAAGAGATCTCAAAAGAAATTGTGACTTTTGCAAAAAATTATAGAATTAATGGTGATAATGATTCTGAATGTTGGAGGGGCTTTAAAATGGTTGACTAGAGGCTTCTGGTACTTACATTCTCTGCGATAAAGAAGCAAAATAGAAATTAGATAATCACAATTTGAATAGGTGACCCAAGAGAGAAGTGACAGGAAACTCCTGACACATGGAAGGAGAGAGAAGCTAGGCAGCTAGCTCTATCAGGACTGGCCAGGAACCAAGAGAGGCTTCCTGATGAGAAGTAAGGTTAAGAGAAGCCAACCACTCACAGCCTATCTTCCTTCCATGGACTCAATTCAAACCACAGGAGAGTGCCTTGACCTTTGTGGGCACTGAACCTAGAACAGGGAGGTGTCTGGAGACCATGTGAAGCATTACTTTAGAGGGGGCGCACACGATGCCCCAGTCCCAAGGAACTATAGCGCATACCCCACATATCCCCAGTCCTAAGGAGCTATAAGCACAGTGCTAATGTGAGAGCCCAGCCCCCACTGAACTGAGACTATCCCTGGAGCCCAACAGCCCCTGCATCTCCACATCACTGGAGCCCCATCTATACTCCCCACCCATATTTGCTGCTGCTCTTGGTTGCTGCCATGAGAACCAAAGGTCAAACCATTGTGCACCCAGCAGAAGAGCTATTGCATATTTTCGTGCTCCCCCACCTTGAGTTGTTTCTACTGCTGGTTGCCAACACTGGCACCAAGGCAGGAGCAAGTGACATCAACACTGCTTCCTCCAGAAGTGAGGCTGCTGCACACTTATAAGAGCTCTGAGGTCAGACTCCTTCATCCATGGCAGCCACCTGAGGCCAAACCTCAAATCCCCAGCTTCCTCCTTCCCTCTGTTGTCGGTGAAAGCAGCCCCTGACAGCATCATGGGCACAGTTGTTTTGTGTACTGGTAACATCTGAGTCCTTTCTTTTCTTAAGAACATATGAGGTCAAGGAGCTTGATTTTGTTTGGAAAATCAACAAATGGCAATGAGAATGAGTTAAAAAACTAAAGCACAACAAATGTGCCTATAATAATTTGTGTTTAATATCTACATCACTTTGTTTTCTTGCCAGGATATTTATTCTTGCAACAATTGTCCTCAGCATCCTGTGGGTCCCACTAGTACAGGCATCTCAAAATGGACAACTGATACATTACACACAATCAATGGTTAGTTATCTTGGATCTCCAGTTGCAGCCGTCTTCCTGCTCGCCATCTTCTGTAAAAGAATCAACGAACAGGTAAGTGGAAACTGAAAAAGCATTCTTCTCTCTGGAGTGGGGGAAAAAAATTGTTTCTTCCACTGCATTCTTGATACCCTATTTATACAAATCACAGCCCATCTCAATTTCTGGTGAAGTCAGCCACAATTCCTGAACCATACTAAAGGATAAAAATATAGTACACATTCATAGTACAGTGTTTATATTTCTTAAAAAATATTGTGTATGTGAATTTCCCAATGCTGAGGAACACAGGTTTAGAAGCAGATTGTCACAGTCCAATCATGGCTATATTACCTAACAGTATCATGCTCTGAAGCAAATTACTTGCCTTTGTAAAATGAAGATAAAGATAGTGTCCATTTATGGTATTGTTGGGATTGTGGGCTAATGTGAGGATTAAATGAGAGAGTACATGAAATACTTAGAGGAAAACCCCTAGTAAGGGTTTTTAAAAGTATCTTATTTCCATTATGAAACATGCACACCACATGTATGATCAATTATAGTGGACTATGTACATTCAATTCCTTAATTGTTCCTAAGTTATTAGCCTTATTATTAAGATTTTTCACATAAGGATCAGACGCAGAGATGTTACTATCAAAATTCTTTCCACATATTACTTAATATTAGTAAGTAAAGTCATGGGATTCTGACTTGGGTGTTTCTTAGTGCAAAGCTCATATTATTATATTAATATCCAGCCAATACCATTTTCCTAAAGCATGGCATCTTGGGCAAAGGAAGAGGGGCCTATCTTTCCACCTCTATCAATGCCTCAGGGAAAATGAATGCTTTCCATTGTCAAGAGCTTAATAGAATTCTCAGAACTACTTAATATCAGTTCTGCAAATCGTGTAACATAATTGATAGTTGTTTATTTTGTAAAATAAATCATAATTCCATGTATATGTGTGTGTGTATGTAGGCATGCATATATGTACATACATATATAGTAATCTGTGTGTGTGTCAAGGAAAATTTTGTCTTGAGTCAGTACAGACAGTAGTTTCCTGGAATTAGAATCAACACTGTAATGGTGTTACTCCGGTAAAAAACATGTATGTTTGCAATTTTCTGTGTTTTGGTAACTTTGTGCTCAATGTCAGCCATTTGTTGCTCCTTCACTGAGAAAGCAGGCAAGATGATAATTATGACTTCCTTGAATGGGCTTCTGATCTTTTCTAAACATTTCTATTTTGTTCTTGCATCTTTTGCAGGGAGCATTCTGGGGCCTTATCACTGGACTTGTGATAGGCCTTATTCGTTTGATTGCAGAGTTTTCCTACGGAACAGGGAGCTGCCTGGTTGCCAGTAACTGTCCCAACATTATCTGCGGAGTGCACTATCTGTACTTTGCCATCATTCTCTTCTCTGGGACCACAGTGGCTGCTCTGGGAATTTCCCTGTTAACAAAACCCATTCCTGACGTACATGTGAGTGATAAGTAATGGATTTATGTCCATTTAAAAATAAGGGTTTGCTGCCTTCTAAAGTTGCTGCTAGTACACGACTCCTAGGCAATGTATTCACTGTAACACTAGAGTGGGAATAGCCCAAAGAGATTATCATCCAGTCTTTCAAATAAGTAACCATTTGCACCTAGTATGTGCAAACCACCAGGGAAATAGGAATTAAGGGGTTAGGAAATGAGTATCATACTTCTAAAACTTCACAGTGCTCTCAGGAGATAATTATACACCATTTTAAAAATAGGATATAAGGAAGAGAATGACAACTGTTGTCTAAAGACTTCATTGCAGAATTGTCACTTGGTTGTGCCTGTTTTGGATGAGGAGAATGTCTTATACAGCATGAACAGAAGTATAGAGAGAGAAGAAAGAAAAACACATAGTATAAGGGGGCAGGACAGAGAAAGCAGAGTAACAAGATGCATTTTTGACTTTCAAATTGGCAATATTTTTAATATGAATTAAATATAGTGTTGGTGAAGATGTGGAGACATTCCCATAGTCCAGAACTGTGGATGAGTGACTAAGTTTTATAATTTATAGGAAGGCAATTGGGCAGTATTTATCTATTTCAAAATTTCTATATGTTAAGAGTTAACAATCTTACTTTTAGGAGATTATTATGTACAAATTCTTTCAAAGTTAAAAAAATATATATGTATATGCACACACACACTCACATATATGTATATATGTATGCATATATATGGATTTTCTCTGCAAAGGTTTAAAAATGGAAAAAAGTGGGGAAATCCAAAGTTCACCATGAAGAACCTGAGTACACAGTAATAGTGTATTGAATATTATTCATCTGCATAAAATATGAGGAGCCAAGTAGAAAAATAAGTGCAGAATAATATAATATTGTAGAGTTGTGCATTTGTACTAAATTACATGTAGACAGATACATGTTTGTCCAACCACAGACAAAAGTCTTAAAGCATACACTCTTGAAATTTTCTACAAAATGTATCTCAGTAGAAAGGGGCACTAGAGGGGCCTTGTAGAAATTAATTATTTTGAAAATATAAATACAGCCTATATGCTATTTTTTCTTCCATCCCATTGCCTTGAGTCCATGTGAATCCTGGTAGTTTAGATGTATTTCTTGTAGGCGGTAAATACTTGAGTTGTGTTTTTTAATCCATTCAGTCAGACTTTTAAGTGCTGCCTTCAGACCATTAAAACTGACTTTTAGTATTGATATTTTGGATACTGAACTATTTAACATTTTAGATAATATCCTACTGTTTTGTATTCTCTTTGGTACTATTGTTTTAGAAGAGCCATGAGCTATAACTTGTGGGTGTTTTTACACTTTTTGATAGCTATTGTGCTGTTGTATGTTTAATAAACTTTTGAGTATTTCATGTAAGGCAGGTCTACTAGTAACAAATGCCCTCTGTCTCTGTGTGTCTGGGAACTACATTATATGTTCTTAACTTATGTAACTTAGTTTAACATGACACAGTATCCTTGGCTAGCAGTTATCCTAGTGTTTAAGGACACTAAATAAGACCCATTCCTTAATAGTTTGTAAAGCTTCTCTTGAGAAGTCTGGTATTGGTCCAAAGGATTTTCCTTTCTAAGTTACTTGATGTTTTGGCACACTACTCATAAGAGTTTCTCTGTTGTGTTAATTCTGGCCAGTGTTATGATGAATCACATGCCTTGATGGTTCCCTTTTGCAATGAATCTCCTAAGTATTCACTGGACTTTTGTTTTTTCTTTATGTCTAAATGTCTTGCAAGACCAGGCAATTTTTAAATTATTCTCTTAAACAGATTTTCTAAGCCTTGTGTTTAGTCTTTTTTATTCTCAGAGATGCCTGTGGGTCTTACATTTTGTCATTTTATACATGTATAATCTCATATTTCTCATAGACTTTCTTCATTTCTCTTGATTCTTTGTTAATTTGACTGACTTAGTTAATTAGAAAGACCTGTATTCAAGCTCTGCAATTCTTTCTTCTGCTTGGTGTAATTCACTCTTAACATTTGCATTGGGTTTTATATTTATCTACATGAGTTTTTATTTCTGGAAGTTACTTGTTTTAATGTATCTATTTCTTCAAAAAACTTTTGAAAAAAGTTTTCACTGGTTTCTTTGAATTTTTTTTCCATTTTCTCTTGAAAGACATTGAGAATCCTTATAACTCATGTTTGGTATTTTTAATATAACATTTTACTATTTTTATTTTGGTTGGAATTCGCTGCTAAAGAGCTGTTGTGCTCCTTGAGGGTGTCCTTTCGTGCTAATTCTTTATACTCCCAGAATTCTTGCACTGAATTCCTTCTAATCTGTAGCAACTGTCTCTTTTTGTTTTTGAACTCTTTTGTTTAGAAGTTTTTTCCCCCCTTCCTCATAAGGATGTGTCTGTAGCATATGCTGGAAAAGAACATTTGGCTCCAGTTCTCAGACCACTTAGAAGGTAGTCTAGATTCTTCTTCTTCTTCTTCTTTTTTTTTTTTTTTTAAATAAATCGTGGTTGTGTACATAAAGGCAATCATGAGGTACAATGTGCTGGTTTTATATATGATTTGAAATATTTTCATTGAACTGGTTGATATAGCTTTCATGGCATTTTCTTTGTTATTGTGTGCAGTCATTTATATTCTACATTTAGTAAATTTCACTTGTACCCTTCTAAGATGCATCATAAATGTGGACCCACCAATTACTCTCCCTCCACCCATCCTCTTCCCTCACCTCCACTCCCTTGCCTCTTTCCCCATGTTCTTGGGCTGTAATTGGGTTATAGCTTTCATATGAAAAGCTATATTAGTTTCATAGTAGGGCTGAGTACATTGGATATTTTGTCTCCCATTCTTGAGATACTTTGCTAAGAAGAATATTTTCCAGACCATCCATGTAAGCATGAAAGAGATAAATTCTCTGTCTTTCTTTAAGGCTGCATAATATTCCATGGTGTACATATACGACAATTTATTAATCCATTCGTGTGTCAATGGGCATTTGGGCTTTTTCCATGACTTAGCAATTAAGAATTGGGCTGCAATAAACATTCTGATACAGATATCTTTGTTATAATGTGATTTTTGGATATATACCTAGTTTTACCTTAAACACTTCATTTACCTAAAAGATACATTTCCATCTTCTTCCTATTTACCTTTTAGTACTCTAACAATTATAACCTAACCAATAATTCATTATGACAGGGGAATGTGCTTCCAAAGCCATAGAAGAGTAAAGAACTGTGGTCGATAGCTGTGTAACCTTAGAAACTAGGGCTTAGATAGTCATGTATTCCTTATAGTTATTATTCATAACATTGAAGCTATTATACATGACAAAACTGTGGTTATTTTTGAAGGTTTTTACCTAAATTGCTATTTAATGAGTTTAAAGTTCTTAGTACAATTTAGTACCTTGTTTTGATACAGTAGATTAAACTTTTTTTTTTTTTTTTTTTTTTTTTGAGACAGAGCCTCAAGCTGTTGCCCTGGGCATCATAGCTCACAGCAACCTCCAACTCCTGGGCTCAAGCGATTCTCCTGCCTCTGTCTCCCAAATAGGTGGGACTACAGGCGCTAGACACAACACCAGGCTATTTTTTGGTTGCAGCCGTCATTGTTGTTTGGCAGGCCCGGGTTGGATTCGAACCTGCCAGCTCAGGTTTACGTGGCTGGCGCCTTAGCTGCTTGAGCCACAGGTGCTGAGCCAAAACTCTCATACAAACTTTGTCAGTGAAATCAGGAGGGTTTTCACCAAGACAGTAAAGCAGTGGTATTTTAGGTCTCTTTGCTGTCTTGGTGAAAACCCTCCTAAGCCCCTTGATCACTTCCTCATTTCCCTATCATCACTGAGTGGAGACCTTTATTTTTACATTTAAATTTGTTTTCATGTCTGTTTTTTTCATAGGAAAAAAAAAAAACCCTTGAGTGCAAACCCATGTCCTAGTCACCTACTCGAACCCAACTGCAGTGTTGCATATGGTATAAAGGGTCAATAAGTTATTAAGGGAATGAATGAACAAATATACCCACCCCCAGGTAACTAATACAATCTCTAATATGGAGGAAAAAAAAACCTGAAACATTTTCAATTATCTTTTCATGTTAAAAAAAAAAAATAACAAGTATTAATGCAGTACAGAAAAAAACCCCAGGAGTTTAAAAATTAAATGACATCTACCTTTTTGAAGAAAAAGTGATTTGCCAAATGGTTCAATACCATTGGGTTGCTAGGATCAATAGTATAGGCTCTGGAAAGAAGCTGGACACCATTTTTGATGGAATCAGCCTAAAAGAAAACATTACAACAAAGTGGAGTGAAAACATTACTTAACACTGTTCCAAAGTCTTCCTTATAGTTAGAAGAAATGAGATTATGTAATCCTAAATTCAGACACCAAAATATAGCTCTTACTTTAATCTTCATTGGTGTTAAAACATTTCAAATGGTTTATTACCAAATTGTTAGAATTTAGTTTGCTTAACAAGCTTAACTGTAGAAGCACCCCTAGTATAATGGACACCCTGTACTCTGATGTTGGGTGCATATAATAAATATGTATTTCATATCACAGCCTTAAGTAATCTACTGCTGAACTCTAGGGCAAATAACAGAAAATATACTACAAAAATTTACCATTTTTCAATAGCTTCATTGAACTTTACCGGGTTGTCCACTTTAAATGAGTGATTGGAATATATATTATGTTGAGAGAGACAGATAGCTGCTTGTGCCACTTCACCATTTTGACAGGAATTAGAAATCTCTTAAGATTTTTATTTTTATTTTATTATTTATTTATTTTTGAGATAGAGTCTCAAGCTGTCACCCTGGGTAGGAGTGCTGTGGCGTCACAGCTCACAACAACCTCAACCTCTTGGGCTTAAGTGATTCTCTTGCCTCAGCCTCCCAAGTAGCTGGGACTACAGGCACCCGCCACAATGCCCGGCTATTTTTTGGCTGTAGTTGCCATTGTTTGGCAGGCCCGGGTGCAGCCACATATACTGCAACCCACCAGCTCCAGTATATGTGGCTGGCACCCTAGCCGCTGAGCTACAGGCATAGAGCCATCCTCTTAAGATTTTTAAATATTTCTATTGCATCTGTAATTAAATTTCCCTTTTAATCTTTAGTATTTTTTTTTAATTTTGATGTTGTGTCACTTTTTCCCTCTTCTTATTTTCTTGTTCAGTTCTTGCTTGAGAGTTATCTACTTTCTTAGTCCCCATTACCCACCTCTCTCTTCCCCACAAAGATGAGACCTTAGCCATCAACTTGGTATGGCAGATATTTGTGAATTACCCAACAACTATTTTACTCCTTTTACCCTGTGACCTGAATCCAGGACATCATCTGATTTCAGAAAGGAAAGCAAGCTCCCTTTCCCTCTTCCCCAACCCCAGATGAATCATGAATCATTTACACCAATCCAGATAAACTATTTCCTTTTTGTAAAGAATAGCCTAAGGCAGTGGTCCTCAATTGGAGATATTATCTGTGGTTATCACAACTACGGATATTTCTTGGGCAGAGGCCAGGAATGCTGCTAAATATTGTGTATCAATGTGTTTGATAGTTCCCCCAACAAAGAATTACCCAACCGTGATTCTGTTTAGGATCATTATACACAAAGGGAAGCATGATGGGGAGCTTCCTTCTTACTGTAAGATAGAACTTCTCTAAAAGAAAGATTTTTTTTTATTTTTTTGGAGGTTTTTGGAGGGGGCCAGGTTTGAACCCACCACCTCTGGCATATGGGGCCGGCACCCTATTCCTTTGAGCCACAGGTGCCGCCCTAAAAGATTTTTATTCTTTCTCTTTCCTCCCCCTTTATAAGACTGATGTAATAATGAGATGCCTGGAGATGAAGCACCGGTTTGTGACTATGAAATGACTGATATGACAAAAAAAGGCCACATGATAAGGAAAGGAGGAAGAAAGAAAGAAAACCCTGGTTTTGATGATAATGAAGCATCAAATCTGAGATTACAGACATCTAGTTTAGTAAACGATAAAAACTTTTATGTTTAAGGCAATGGATTTTTTTTTTCACTTGCAACTGAAAACATTTCAAACTGATATACAGATCTATGAATTCTTACCTGAGATTCTAAAATTCGAAAAGCTCTAAAGAAAGTTATTTTGTAATCTTGGAACATATCCATTTGGTATCAACATTTTATCTGAATTGTGAGGCTATCCTATTATTAGTGTGAACAGTCATTCATTTTGCTACAGACATGTAAGTTTGCTTTCAAGATATGCCCCAATAAATAGGGTGTTACATATCATGTAGTACCTTTCTATAATCCTGATTTCTAAGATAAATATGTCCCCAAGAGTTTTTAAGGTAAGGGGCTGTAAGCCTGAAAATCAGTTAAGAACCAGATAATTTTTTCATTTACATACCTCTTTATTGTTGAGTTCTAGAACAGCCAGTCCAACCAATGCTCCCACACACTTGGAATTGAGTTCCAGGGCCCTGCTGAATGCCAGACGAGCTTTCTCTAGTTTGTTAAGTTTCACAAAACAATGACCCATTCCTAAACGAACTTCCGCTAGGAGAAAAAAAAAATCAAAATTCAATCCAGGGCATTTTTTAGGGTTCAATTCAATTACAAAAATTATTAAATATTTTCTTTTATGGGTTGCAAAAGCCACCAAATTAACTTCAGTGTAACTATACTATAAAATACCTTGGTTGACCACCAAGCTGGTTTCACTGGCAGTTAGATCATACCATTCCCCACCCTCTCCCCTATTGTGGACAGCTTTCTCACCACAGAACACACCTATACATTGGTATTTTTATTGTCTTCTAACATCCCTGCTACACTGTACCTTCAATTTCTCATTTTTTTGAGGAGAGTTTCCTAAACAGAAAACAAAATTTCCATTAAGACTTTATAAATATTATTATGATTGATTAAATGCACATATTGTCATTCCCCTTAGGGCTATGCTTACACATGCTGCTTCATTTCAAGGCTATGCCAAAATCCAAACCTGTTCCCATTTCCTTTCCTCCCATTCTCTCTTGAATCCATTCCACCATGGTGGAGGCTCTCACTCCACCATCCCAGTAAAACAGCTTTTATGAAGATCACTAATGATTTGTATGCCACTAAATCCAATGATCAATTCTCTCTCCCTATATTCCCTGGTCTAACAACAGAATTTGACACTGGTGGTCACCATTTCTGGCAACATTTTACATTTGACTTCAAGGACACTGAATTTACTGTTTTCTTCCAACCCCTCTGGCTATTGTTGTACCTGGTTCCATTACTGATTCTTCATTTTCCTGATTTCTTAATGTCAGAGTGCTCTAGGGCTCCATCTGTAGCCCTCCTTTTTATCTATACGAACTCTCGGGAGACCTCACATAGTTTTAAGGCTTTATTCATCATATTGATGGTTTCCAAAATAATTACTTCAGGACAGGTTTCTTTCCTGAATTCCAGCTCTTCTGATCTTTTCACTTAAATGTCTAAAAGGCATTTTAAACTGTTCATGTCTAAAATTAGTTCATCTCAACAAAAATAAATAAATAAATAAAATAAAATTAGTTCATCTCAAACTATTTCCTAAATGTAGTAAAATGTAATTCCCCTTTTCTAACTGCTTATGCAAAGGAGTTACCTTTGACTTTTCCTCTTTGTCTCACACATCACATCTACTCTATTAGCCCTCCCTCCAAAGTATATTCAGAACTGACCACTTATACCGTACACTCCACTATTACCACTCCGGTGACAACCACAATCATCTCTGATCTGCATGACTCCAAAGCCTTCTCCCTGGTCTCCCTACTTCTGTTGTTGGCCTCCACACCCTCTAGTCACATATCAAAAACTCAAATGAGCCTTTTAAAGTAAGTCAGATCATGTTAGTCCTTTGCCCAAAGCCCTCTAATGGCCTCCTCCTATCTGTGTCAGAGTACATGCTGAAGTCCTCATAATAATCTGTGATGCCCAACATGATTAATCCCTGCTTACGCCTTTGAGCCCATTTCTTCTTATTTTTTATTACTGTAGCTTTGTACATGTAACATAAAATGAAATCAGGTAGTGTGAAGCCTCCAGCTTTGTTCTTTTTGCTCAAGATTGCTTTAGCTATTCATGGTCTTCTGTGGTTCCATACACATATAGAATTTGTTCCTCAACCTAATAACAGCCATATATCACAAGCCCATAGCTAATATCATACTGAATGGGGAAAAAATAAAGCCTTTCTAATAACATCTGTAATAAAACAAGGATGCCTGCTTTCACCACTTTTATTCAGAAGAGTGCTAGAAGTTAAAAGTCAAAAGTTCAAGAGAAAGAAAAAAAAAAGGGTATTTAAATTAGAAAGAAGTCAGGGCAGCACCTGTGGCTCAAAGGAGTACGGCGCTGACCCCATATGTCAGAGGTGGCGGGTTCAAACCCAGCCCTGGCCAAAAACTGCAAAAAAAAAAAAAATCAGTATTGTTTCAGCACAAACAGTGATCAATCCAAGAAAGATATCAAGAAACAAACTGTATTCATAATAGCTACCAAAAGTACTTCAGAAGTGTAAGATCTCTGCAAGGAAAGCTATAAAAGAAAGAAGTTGAAGAGGACACACACACACACACAAAATGGAAAGATATCCTATGCTCGTGGATTGGAAGAATTAATATTGTGAAAATATCTATACTACCCAAAGCGGATCTATGGATTCAATGCAATCCTTATCAAAATACCAATGACATTCTGCACAGAAATACATAAAATTGAGGATTTTTGTCACGTTGAATTTTATTTATTATTCTTTGAAATAATCACATAGGGTAATCCTCATTTCTGTTGAAGTGGTGTTTTGCGTTTATTAATTTGCATATGTTGACTCATACTTGCACCCCTGGGATGAATCCTGCTTGATCATGGTGAATAACTGTTTTAAAGCATTGTTGAATTCTCTTCGATAGACTTTTATTGAGGACTTTTGCATGTATGTGTATGTTTAGCAGGGATATTGGCCTTTAGTTTTCTTTTTTTGTTGTGTCTTTCTCTGGTTTTAATATCTGGGTAATGCAAGAGTGTTCTTAATACTGCATGACACAGTATGTTCAAATTCATTCTTGCCACCCCCAATCCTATCTTTGAGCCCATTTCTTACTACTCTTGTCTCTCACTCTCTTCATTCTAGATACACTGTCCTCAGTCTTCCTCAAATCTGCCAGGCACATTGTTTCTTCAGAAACTCTGTACCTTTTCTATGTTCTTTCTGGGAATAATCTCTTATGTATCTGCATGGCTGTTTTTTAGGTCTTTATTCAAATGTTACCATTCTGATAGATTCCCTAGTTACCTTTTCTTTTTTTTTTTTTTTTGAAATGTACCATTGCATCATACACATTAGGTAAAACTTTTATGTGAACAAATTTATTAATATTTTAGTGATCTTGAATCATAGTTAAAAAGTATTTTCTCTGGTGTAAAGGAATTTCTTTCTTTTTTTGAGACAGAGCCTCAAGCTATCACCCTGGATAGAGTGCTGTGGCATCACAGCTCACAGCAACCTCCAACTCCTGGGCTCAAGCGAGTCTCCTGCCTCCGCCTCCCAAGTAGCTGGGACCACAGGCGCC
>CAUYON010164865.1:0-27409 GCA_963573935.1 Arctocebus calabarensis | reverse complement strand
AAAGTATCTCAAGAATGGAAGAAAAAGTATCCAATGTACTCAGCCCTAATATGAAGCTAATTTATAGCTTTCATATGAAGGCTAAAACCCAATTATAGCACAAGAATACAGGGAAAAGGGAAAGGGAGGGGAGAGGAGGGGGGAGGATGGGTGGAGGGAAGGCAATTAGTGGGATCACACCTATGGTGCATCTTAGCAGGGTACTGGTGAAACTTGTTAAATGTAGAGTATCAATGTCTTTATATAGTGATCAAGAAAATGCCATGAAGGCTATCTCTAACAATACGATCAAAATATTTCTGATTGTTTATGAAGCACATTCTGCCCTATGATTGCACCAATGTACACAATTATGATTTAATAAAATTATTAAAAAAAAAAAAACAAGTCTGTGAAACTGTCACAGCCCAGGAGAAGCCAGAGGAGACCAAGAAATAAATGTAATATGATCTCCTGGGTGGAATCCTGGAACAGAAAAAGGGCCTTACCTAATAGCTAAGGAAATAGAAATAAAGTATAGACTTGTGTCAATAATAATAATATACCAATATTGATATAGGCATGGTGGTTCACATCTATAATCCTAGCACTCTGGGAGGCTGAGGTGGGTGGATTTCCTGAGCTTAGGAGTTCAAGGCCAGCCTGAGCAAGACCTCATCTCTTCTAAAAACAGAAGTTCCAGCTACTCAGGAGGCTTCAGCCAAAGAGTTTGAAGTTGCTGTGAGCTAAGACACCAGGGCACTCTACCCAGGGTGACAGAGTAAAACTCTGTCTCAGAAGAAAAACAAAGGGTTCATTAATTGTGACAAATATGCCAATCAAGATGTAATAAGGGCAACTGTGTGTGCTTGCAGATGGGTGAATGTGAGCTATGGGAACTCTTGGTTCTTTCTATAGGTTCAGTTTTACTGTAAATCTAAAACTGTTTGGAAAAGTGAAGGCTATTAAACATTTTTTAAGAAAAAATGTATGGAAAGATGTAGAAGGGAAGATCAGCAATAATGGCAGACTTTGATGATCGCTGAGACTCTGTAATGGGTATGTGGTGGTTCCTTGTACTGTCTACTTTGGTGTATGTTTGAAAGTTTCCAAAATAAAAAGTTCACTTTTTAAGAATATCCAGAACCTCACAAATCCTCCAGGCTGAGTAGAGCGTTGTCCCAGAGCTACACAGGGGGAACCGGGAACCACCATTGAAGTCAAGTCCTCGAACTGGCCGGAGGTGGGAGTTGAGGGTACTTCTAGGCCAGCACTGAGCCCCAGATGCTGCGGGCTGCACCAGCAGTGCCATCAGCATCACCCCGACCCTGGACACTCACTCGCTATAACTGCCCCAGCCCTGTGGCCAAAGAGAATACCCTGTCCTATATTCCTCATGTCACCATCTGAACTGGGCCAGGGACATCTAGCCTGATGAACCTCAGTCACAAGTCTCAAGGGAGGCTGGAATGGTAGTTTCTAACCTTTCCAACTTCTGTAGTGCGAGGTAGGATCTGCCTTCAACCAACATTCATTACCCCAGGGGTCCCTCAGACACAGGGAGCATCTGCTGCTGGGGTCAGGTCAACACTGTGCTGTCGCAGCCTCACCACCCTGGGTAGTGACGGCCCGTGTGCTTCTCTGCCTCCACCTAAGGGCTGTAAACTCCATGAAGACAGCCAGTTGCATCCTCCCAGCTTAACACTATGTCTGGACCCTGGGAGGCAAACAAAAATGAATGACTGAGAGGATCCAGTAGTGGAGATGATTTTCCTTTTAGGGAGAAAGCAATGAAATCCTGGAGTTCTGGAAGCCAGAGGTATCGCCCTGCTTCCTACCCACCTGGTGTGTTCCTCAGGCAAGTCACTCCCTCTCTCTGAATGTCTCTTCCCCCTCTGCGATGAGGAAGGTGGAGCAAATGGTCTTTTAGCTTGGCCATTCCTCAGTCTCCAGCAAGGTCACTGCCTTGACAGGGAGTCCAGCCCAGAGTACTATTGCTGGAGAGGTCAGTTCACCTCTGGCCTCAGCTCCCAGTGCAGAACTTGTCCTCTCTGCTGCTGAGACAGGAGGCAGCTTCTGCCTTGGGGAAGGGGACGTGTGACTTTCAGAAGGGTCTTGAGGGCCCTGAAAATTCTTTCCAACCTTCAGTTTCCTCATGTGTGACATGTGGGTTGGTCCTGATGCCTAAGGATTTTCACTGCCCTGGATTCTCTTGGTTCTGAGGAAGCCTCAGTCACAGATGTCCTGGCTCAAAGACGTCTCCTGGAGAGAAAGCCCCGAGGGAGCACCAGGTCATAGGTGCTCTTTGCTCAGGACCTGGAGTCTGTCTGCCCCTCCTGGCCCTGCCCCCAGTTCTGTGGGAGGACAGGGAAGTTAAGGTGGGTGACGCCCTCTGTCTCTCCAGAGCGTGGGAGCCTCTGAGAGAAGAGTGAATCCCAGAACATAAATCAAATGAGGTGTAAAATTGTTCTGAGCCACACTTCGTAAAATTGTTGCAGCACGTCTTTAATGGTGGCCCCAGAGCTGGGGACACACAGGCAGGCACCTGGCAGATGTATGGGTGGCAATTAGCTCAGGAGTGGAGAGGAGCTCCTTTAGGGGGCACTGTAACCCCTAGTCCTTAGCCCTTGGGACTGAGTGCTTCAGGCCTGCTGGTCCTTCCCAGCCCACAGCCTGTACAGAGCACCCAGAATTTCAATGGGCACTTAGAGGCAGAAGGGTACTTGAGGTCACCCTGCCTATAGCACAAGCTACGTATGGGGCTGAGGCCAGAACAAGCACAACCATTGGCTGCCCCAGAAATGGCCAGGCCAAGAGCCCAGCTGGTCTGCTCAGCCAAGGGCTGCAGCCGGCGGCTGTCACCTGCAGTCAGGCCTCTCAGCCTCAGCAGAATGAGGAGCCTACTCCTGGTGATTTGGGACTTGTCAGTGGTTCCCAGACCTAGATTTCCAGGGCTCAGAGCTTCTTTTGCTTGTTCTTTTGCCAAATAAGGACATTAACAAACAAAAATAACTGCTGTCTATGACCAGCGTGTTGTAGTTCTCCTGAGAGCCAAAACGCACCAGGAGTGTAATCAGTCCCTAAAATTCACCGCAGCATCCCAACTTTTATCATTTCCTTGTGCATTGTGAAACTCTACTACCATCCACAGAGGTCAATGGTTTGACCAGTGGCCTTGGCAAGCCACCTAAAGGAGGACATCATTCCCAAAGAACACTCACTGCTAAGGGTCCCCCTGCAGAGGCCTTCTCGAAAGGGGTGCGATTTGAGGCCTATGGCTCTTTTCACCTTTCACTCTGCATTTTCTCTTTCCCTGTGCTTCTAACAACACAACACATGCCTGGAGAGCCTGAACTGTACTAGGCATTGGCAAATAGTATTTGCAGATGTACAGGAATCTCAGCCAGGTGTAAAGGGCCCACCTTTCCGTGTGGAGTGGTTCAGGCCCTGGGGCTGCCTTCTCTGTATGACAGGGTAGCTATGTTAGCAAGGATACACCTTTTTAATATATAGCATGCTGGCTGGGTGACAGCACCCACGGAGGCAAAGTTGGGGTGCAAGATATGTACAAGGGATCAACACATGTGAGAATGAGGGTGCAAAGCAAGTGGATGGAGGCACAGGTTGAACCCCAGGCAGGCCTGGGGAGCCATCCCCATTGCCCAGCAGAAAATCTCTTGGGAGATCCAAATGGTCAGGATTTCATTCCTGACCCTGCTCAACCCCCAGCTGTGGGCTTCCCCAGGGAGGGCATGACCTTGGCAGGTAGGTCTCTGTGGCTCTGAAGGAGCCCACAGCTGGAGGCCGTGTGTCTGCTGCTCGGAAACCTGCAGCATTAAGGGGGGATGCATGCAGTCACCTCTGCGTCCTCCGGAATTGACAGTATATTTGGCAATGGATTCTCAGAACCACTCTGGCAAGCAGAGCAGAAGGACTCACTGCCACTTTATAGGTGGAGAAACTGAGGCCACACAGTGCCTGGGACAGTGCTGAGCAGTGCATCTAATCCGGGCCCTCAGAGTCCTCATCCAGTGCCTCCATGACCACCCTGGTCGTGGGACCTAAAGTACGTCCCTCCCACTTGGACTCTGGGCAAAACCAGGGTCTGACCACTGACGTGCATTCTGAAGGGCCTTCCCTAGAATTTCTGGCTGTCTGGGTTTCTACTTTGGACCCCTGTCTGGAGCCACCGTGGCTGTGTAGATCAGCTCCTGCAGGAAGGCCTTTCCCTGCTCCTTGATCCCCTGCCCTCAGTAGTTGGTCTGGTCTATTTGGATTATATCTGGTCTTGGACAATGACAAGTCAGTCTCTGCTCTGTGCCACCCTCCCTTCCCTGTCAAACCTGTTGTCTACAAAGCACAATCGGCCTTTGCTCTCCTAAGCAGAAGGAGGCAGGAACCACCTCCCCCCAGCCCTCCCTCCTGAGCCCTGGGGAGCCTTTCCGCCTGGAGAGGTCCAGCAGGGACATTTGGAGAGATAAAGCTGGGCAGGGGTAAAAAGGGAGTGGGGTGTGTGAAAGAGCAGGAGAGGGGTGGGGAACCTCCTCCGAGGAATGTCACGCTCTAGCAAGAACTCATAAAATCAAAGATGCGCCTCCATATGCAGTAATTTACACAGAACAAGTGATGAAAGCTTCCTTCCCATTAATCACTGGGCGAAAGGCTAATTGATTTACAGCACGTGGCCCTGCAGTGCTCTAGAGGTTGTATATAGTGTGAGTATGGATGTGGGGTCACGTGCTCTTCTTCGCTGGGCACCCAAGGCCCTCCTGGAGCAGGGCCATACCTGGCTCTAACTCCCCACTTCCAAAGCCACTCCCTCACCCTGCTCACAGCTCATCCCTCCGTGACCCAGCGTGGAGCAGGGCTGTTGAAGCATGTTCTTATGAAACCACAGCCAGTGGTTGCAGCCACGCCAGGCAGGTTTTGGTTGCTTCCAAACAGTCACAGTGGGTTCAAACCACTTCTAACTGGTCTAAGACAGTTCTAGCTAATTCCAAGGTGGATCACATCAGGGTGTAAACTGGTTCTAAAATTATCTGACTGGATCATACCAATTTAGACCCTTTAAAATAAATTTTGGATGGTTCCAACTGGTTTTGGCTAAATCTAACTAGATCAAATCAGTTCTGTCCAGATCAAGTGATGCTGACTGGTCTCAACTCGCCTGGACTGGTTCCAACTCAGTCCACTTCTTTGGACTGAGAAACTGTTCTTGTGGAAAACTTCCCTCTGCCTTGGCCTCTTCTGGAAAGGTTTGACCTTGCTGACCGTTTTTGAAGAGAAAGAGCGTTCTATGTTTGGTTCTGAGGTCATCTAGAGAGGGAGCCCATTATCTTATTAATAACAGTTTACTAATTGCCTTTGCCTCATTTGACCTCCACAACGAACATCTGAGACAGGAGTTTACATTCTTTGCCCTTTGTGCCTGGAGACAGCTGCCTTCAGGAAGGTGCAAGGCGGACTCTGGAATCCCAACTCTCCACTAGCCAGCTATGTGGCTTTAGTTTCCCTCCTCTGAGCCTCAGTTTCCTCCTGTATAAAATGGGTATAATGGTGGTCTATTTCATTGCTTGTGGTAAAAATCAAGGGAGATAATCTATGCCAAAGAACAGTGTTAGAACCGAAAGCAAGCACACAACATGCATCTGGTCTTTTTTTCTTATTACAATTGCTGTGGTTACTGTGAGATTATTACAGTGATCATTGTCATCAAGTGAATGGGAAACTGCAGGGTCTGTCCTTGACTTTCAGTCTCATTTGAACCCTAGCCCCACCTGGGCCACACCCTTCTGGCTTCCTCTGCTAAACTTCACAGGGAGTCAGGCAGAGAACTGATTAGGACAGTCTTCTCCACTGTCACCTGCCAGGTGACCCCGGGCGTTCTTGGATGGGTTTTTCAATACTATTCCTGGGAATTTGTCACTTCTAAATTGCTCTCTGACAGCCAGCTGAGGTTTCCTCTTTACTGAGATCTTCCTAAGGTTGAGTAAATCCCCCTGGGACAGAGGAAATGGATCCAGCGTTCAAGCTACATCTGGCAGGGTGGGCAGAGCCAAGGACCCTCTCTAGGAAACGGGCAGAGGGCGCTCTCGGGCTGAGAATGAACCCAAGACGAAAGCTTTGAGGTCCTGGGGGCGTCTGTGACCCCCCTCCTGGCCTCCTAATGAAGGGAGGACTATCAGAGGGGTAGAACCCTTTGGGGGCACTGCAGAGGTTCTGGGGGTCTCAATCTCTGGGCCTCTTCAGCCTGCTCTGAGGAGGGGAGCGGACAGTGGTGGTGGGTGAGGGGTGAGAGAGCAGTTTGGACGGCAGCTCGCTCCAGGGAGGATGCCAGTTCCCTGACGCGAGGATTGGATGGCCTGCTCTCTGGCATCGACTCTTTTTGTTGAAAATGAATTACACGCCAGGTGTGGTGGGCACCTGTGGTCCTAGCTCCTCTGGAGGCTGAGGCAGGAGGAAGCCTTGAGCCAGGAATTTGAAGTGTTGTGTGCGGTGATCATGACCACTGCACTCCAGACTGGGTGACAGAGCAACACCCTGTCTCAAACAAACAACAACAAACCCCAAATTAGACACACAACACTAAACACTCAAAAACTAACTATTTACATCAATTTTCACATGTTGGGGATCCACTGTGTTCCAAGTGCCTTCCTGCATTTTGTCATTTATTGTCACAACTCTATGGAAGGGGCGCGGATTCAGGTCCCTTTTATAGAGCAAGGGACGGGCTGTGAGGCAGAGGGCAGCGCTGAGCCATCTGTCTGACCAGCTCTGTGCTTCACCTCGCCCCTCCTGTGCTTCCCAGTCCCCTTGGCAGGGGCCTTGCCACCTGCCTTCACTGCTCCCTCCTTGCTCACTCCTGCCCCACCAGCTCCCGCAGGTGGCCTTGCCCCATTGCCAGCCTGGCTCAGAAGGACACACTGAGCACAGCCACTGAAGATGCTGGCAGGGCAGGGCAAGATGGGTCAGGCTGAGAAGGGTGCTCAGAGGAACAGTGCAGTAGCCCAAGGCTGCCCGGCCTGTGCCCGCTGACATACTGCCTCTGTTCGGGGGCTCATCCTGCCCCAGCAGTTCCCGAGGCTGCAGCATCAGCCACAGGGGCCGGCCTTCCTTTCTAGGAGGAGGGGCGAGGAGGCAAGGGACAGGGCTTATTAAGTGCCCCTTCCATTCCAGGCACTGCACCCAGTGATGGAGGGCTCTGCTCACTTAATTCCCACAACAACCTCATGACTGGTTCCCTTTCTCTTAAAGTCAATGTTTTTCTTTTCTTTTTCTTTTTCTTTTTTTTTTTTTTTTTTGAGACAGAGGCTCAAGCTGTCACCCTGGGTAGAGTGCTGTGGCACAGCTCACAGCAACCTCCATTTCCTGGGCTCAAGCGAGTCTCCTGCCTCCACCTCCCAAGTAGCTGGGACTACAGGCGCCCACCACAACATCCGGCCATTTTTTGGTTGCAGCCGTCATTGTTGTTTGGCGGGCCCAGGCTGGATTCGAACCCGCCAGCTCAGGTGTACGTGGCTGGCGCCTTAGCCTGTTGAGCCACAGGTGCTGAGCCAGAGTCAATATTTTTTTTAGCCGTGATAAAATACACAGAACATGAAATTTACCTTTTTAACCATGTTTACGCACACAACCCAGTTAAGTGCGGTCACATAACTGTGTAGCTGTCAACCCCAACCAGCTGCAGAAGTCTTTTCATCTTGCAAAACTGAAACTCAACCTGCCAAACAGCGTCTCCCCCGGCCCCCACCCTAGTTTCTGTCTCTGGGACTCTGACCAGCCTGGGTGTCTCACGTAGTTGGAATTGCACAGTTCTCCTCTTCTTATGTTGCTGACTATTTTCAAGGAGGCACATGGAGGCCCAGAGAGACTAAGTCTCTCTGTTTTTTTGAAGTAAATTTATTCGAGGTTAATGTGAGGGTGTAAGCAACCAGGTCAAAATATTTGATTTAGTTAAGTAAAGCTTGTCTTGTTGTTATGTCCACACACAAAAGATATATGCCAACCCCGCCCCCTGCACCCCATGACCATTCAGTGAGAACACCCCAACCCTCTCCCCTCCCTTGTTACCTTTCCCCGCTTGAATTGAAATAAGTTTTTCTCCTGTTTGGGCAGCATTGGGTCATCTACTGGCTTCATATTAGTATTCAGTACATTGGATATTTTATTTTCCATGTGAAGTCACTATCTTTTTTATAGCTGAATAATATTCCATGGTGTGCATGTACCACAGTTTGCTAATCCATTCCAGGGTTGATGAGCATTTAGGTTGTTTCCATGTCCTGGCAATTATAAATTGAGCTTCGATAAACAATCTAGAGCAATTGTCCTTATAGGAGACTAAGCCACTTGCCCATGGTTACGCCTAGTAAGTGACATAGCCAGGATTTGAATCTAGGGCAGCCACATGGCCCTTCTGACTCAGCTGGCACCTGCATGAGGTATCAGCAGTCCAGATAAGATAGCCTGAGGTCCACTGGTGTCACAGATGTGAGGGCAGGTGTGTGGGGAGCTAGGACACCTGGCTCCAGACTGGGACATAAACCAGGAGGTTTTGGTTTATATCATCACTCCCTTTGGAGTGAAGGTTTTCAGCCAGTGGAGGCGGGGAGGGGGCCAGAATCTTTCTCCCCTACTCCCTGGGGACCCATCAGTTTTTTCAGGCTCTTTTCTTTGGGAGGCAAGGCAGCAGTCTGACCTCAGTAAAGGGCACCTCTGGATGTGTCCCCAGAGTTGGGCACTTGCCACTTCTTCTGCACAATAGCTCTCGACGGGTACCCATATGTGTCAGCAAATGTAGCTCCTGGGAACCAGGGGGACCCAGAATTTGGCCTAAAAGACCTTATGGAATCTGTTGGGGGCAAAGTCACTGAACACAAATGACAGCAAGGAGGTGACGCTGGCTGAATAGTCCACTAGAGGCTCGGAGAAAGGGCTAGGAGAGTCTACAGCAGAGGGAGAGTCGGAGAGGCCACCCTGGAGGAGGTGGCGCTGAGCTGGGGGGATCTAGCAGGGGTTGAGGTGGGTGAGTGAAAATATAGCCCAAATGGTAGGGATATCCTGAGCACAGGCACCAAGGCCTGTGAGTGTCTGTCATTTTTATTCTGACTCTTAGGACAGGGTCTTGGTCCTCACTGTTTCCAGCAAGTTCCCAGTAGGAATGCACGGTTAATGAGGTTCCTGGAGGGGAGGAAGATGTGGGTTTTCTAGAGAGAGAAAAAGATCTGTGTCCCCTAATTAGCCTCTTCTTCTCCCTCCTCCCACCCACCAGGGCTGAACATTTTGCAAAAGCCATTCCCCTTCAGAGCTGAAGCCACCCCTCTGGTCCCTGTACCCCTCCCCAGGGAGAAAGAACTCCCATTGGTGCCAGGAGCCCCTGCTAGACTTTAGGCTCCCACCCCAGGGCTTAGTAGGTCTCAGTGAATGTCTTCTTCTTGGCCTCTATTAAAAAGGGGGTGAGAGTCCTCTTTGTTGCCCAGAAAGCTAGAGCCACCTGGAATTTCCTGGGTGTCAGTCCTCAGCCGGGTGGTGGTGGCCTCATGAAGAGCTGCACTGGGAAGGATTCCAAGGCCTCATTGCGGAGGGGCTGGAGGGAATATTGTGACCGATTAGTGGCCAGAGCGCTAACTGCTGCTATCTCCACCCACATGAGCCTCCTGTGCCCAGGGTGGATGGTCGTGTCCCCTCTAGCTTACAAAGTGGTTGCAGGGCTCAGCGAGATGCTGTGTGCAAGCGTGTTTTGCAGACTGTCAAGGCGGCATAAGTAGGAGGAGTTGTCCCCACGGTTGTGCATGCCTGTGAGTAACACAGCCCCTCAATATCCTCGACAGCTTTTACCCTTCAAATGTCCCCAGCGTGTTGACTTGCTTAGTCATAGGGGCTGAGTTTGGGGAGCACACGTAGGCTGGGTGTACTGAATAACAGCAGGCAGAGAGCTCCGTCAATCACCCAGCTCTTTGGCACATGGAATTTGAAGGCAAAGCCACCTTCATGATCCCAAAGAACCTGACTCTGCTGGAAGGAGTGGCCAAGCTAACTGTCCCTGCCACATCTTGTCAGACTCCAGCCGTCAGCTCCTCACAGGCTGCACTCGGTCCCCTGGACTCCAAGGTATCAGGTCAGCTAGAGGCAGAACCTCCGGTTTGTACCTGTGGGTGATGTCACCTTCCTTGCCTGGCAAAGGAAGGTTTGTCCAGTGGAGCAGAATTGAATAAATTGCTCTACAGGCTGGGCCTCAGTCTCTGCTCTTATGAAGTGGGCTGATGGCAGCTGCTGTGCAGCTCCCCCCACCAAGAGAGTGCATAGAGAGAAGGGGCCATGGGGCCTCGAGAGAATGTGGCTGGCTCTCCAGGCACCAAACCCCTCCTAGCTCTTATCTCTGAATCCCACAGACCCAAGCTGGGACCCACATTGCCAGAAGCTCTTTAAGTGGTTGGTGGGTTCTTTTCCCATCATGCTCATTCTATAAGCTGCTAGGGGGCAGGGACCTGGGCTCTGTGACTACTTAGCTGTAGTGGCCCTGTAGAAAGCCTTTCCCAAGGCCACTGGTGGCTTGAGCCCCAGCATTCCACAGGCCTCTGGGCTTCCCTGGACAGGCCTTTCCACCTAGGCGACTGTTGTGCCTGGATGTGGAACATCTGCTGGAGTCACAGGCTCTTTCAGGTCTCCTGGCACCACCAAAGACATCACATTTACTAAGTACTGCTGACTGCCAGGCACAGCCTAAATCCTCACAGCTCTATGAGGTGTATCAGTCAGGGAAGCCAAGGCTATGCCACTGTGACAAAGAGCCCCTCACATTCCCACAGTCTATATCAGGTTTGTCTCTCACTTGCAACTTTCGTAGGTTGGCTGAGACTTCTATTCCATGCCATTCTTGTTCTTATTCTGAGACCCAGACTGATAGAATGGCTGCCAGATGAAATACTGCTAATCTCCATAGCAAGGGGAAGAAGTCTCTGGAGGGTTGTGCATTAGTGATTACGTGATCCAGCTCAGGAACTGCACACATCATGCTTACTCATAAGCCACATGGCTCCACCCAGTCACCTAGGTTGCTGAGAAATACCTGGAAGCAGCTGGACAACACTAACCAACTCCATCTTAACATGTGTGAGCATGGCAGGTCAGAACCTACCCAAGGGCACACAGGGAGTAGCCAGGTTGTGAGCTGATCCAGGCATGATTGTCCCTAAGCCGAGCCAACTTTGTGGCACTATCTTGACTCTGAGAGAGACTATGCAGGGCCCAAGAGCAGCCTGGGGACAGTTGAAGGATCTCCAGAGGTAGGATGAGGGCGGCAGGCCCTTGGAATGGAAGGCTGGGCCAATTTGTGGAATATTAAGTGAACATTGATGACAAGGTATCACAGATCCCTTTTGGTCAGATTTTTTGTGGCAAGGACACATCTGTCCATCAAAGATATACTGAGTTTGGCTCAGCGCTCATAGCTCAGTGGGTAGGGCGCCAGCCACATACACTGAGGCTGCTGGGTTCAAGCCCTGCCTGGGCCTGCTAAACAAACAATGACAACTACAACAAAAAGATAGCTGGGTATTGTGGCAGGTGCCTGTAGTCCCAGCTACTCAGGAGGCTGAGCCAAGAGAATTGCTTAAGCCCAAGAGTTTCAGGTTGTGAACTGTGATGCCACAGCACTCTACCGAGGGCGACATAATGAGACTGTCTCAAAAAAAAAAAAAAAAAAGGTACTGAGTTTCTCCCAGATATGTAGCTAAAGCCTCAGGGTTCAGCTGTGGAGGTGAAATGGACAAAGATGACAATCAAAAATTAGTTTGAAAGGCACAAAGAACATATGCTGGAGAAAGGACACTCTCTTCGATCATTGGAAGAATTGATATGCAAAAGAATGAAATAAGACCCCTATCTCTCACCATACATAAAACCCAACTCAAAATAAATTAGAGACTCAGGCCAAGTGCAGTGGCTCATGCCTGTAACCCTAGCACTTTGGGAAGCCAAGATGGGAAGCTCCCTTGAGGCCAGGAGTTCAAGACCAGCCTGAGCTACACTGGGAGACTCTGCCTCTATAAACAATAGAAAAAATTAGCTGAGTACAATGGTCAGCTAATTTTAACTTATAGTGTCAGTTACTTCCTGCGGCCAGTAAATCACTTGAATCCAGAATTTGAGATTGCGGTGGGTTCCTAATGATGCCACTGCATTCCAGCCTGGAGAACAGAATGAGATCCTAAAAAAAAAAAAAAAAAAAAGTACAAAACTACTAGAAGAAAACACAGGAGAAATGCTTCAGGACATTGGTCTAGGCAAAGATTTTATGGGTAAGACATCAAAAGCACAGGCAACAAATACAAAAATAGAGAAATGGCACAACATCAAACTAAAACCTTCAGGGCAAAGGAAACAATCAACAGAGTGAAATAATTGAAGGGAAGAAAATAATTGTCAATTTTTTATCTGACAAGGGACTAGTATCCAAACGACATAGGCAACCAAACAACTCAGCAGTGAAAACACATAATCTGATTGTAAAATAGGCAAAAGATTCACATACATATTTCTCCAAAGAAGACATGTAAGTGGCCAAGAAGTATTATGAAAAAATGCTTAGCATCACTGATCTTCAGGGAAATGCAATGAGATATTATCTCACCTCAGTTAGAATGGCTACCAAAAAGACACAAAACAAGAAATGCTGGAGAGGATTTGGAGAAAAGGGAGCTCTTCTACACTATTAATGGAAATGTTAGTTATTTGGGCTACTATGGAAAACAGCATGGAGGTTGTCAAAAAACTAAAAACAGAACTACTATAAATATTACTGGGCATTTATCCAAGGAAAAGAAGCCAGTATGTTGAAGATATATCTGTACTCTCATGTTTATTATAGCACCATTCGCAACTAAAATATAGAGTCAGCCTAAATGCCCATCAATAGATGAATGGATCAAGAAAATGTAGTGCATACATATGATGGAATAGTATTCAGACATAAAAAAACAAGAAAATTCTGTCCATCTTGGTACAATGGATGAAAGTGGAGGACATTATTTTATGCAAAGTAAGTCAGGCACAGAAAAATAAATACTACATGTTCTCACTCATGTGGGAGCTAAAAAAAATTGAACTCATAGGAGAGAGTAGTTACTGGAGGTGGTGAGGAAGGATGGGGTAGGGGAGGAGACGGAAGGGTTGGTTGACAGATACAAACTTAAAAGTAGATGGGAGGAGAAAATTTAGCATTCTATAGCACCAGAGGATGAATGTGGTTAACAGTAGTTTATATTTAATTAAACAACAGTGTATATTTTCAAATAGCTACAAGAGAGGATTTGAATGTTCACAATGAAAAGTAATGATAAATGTTCAAAGTGATGGATATTCTGATTATCCTAATTTAGTCATTATGTACATGCATTGAAATATCACTCTGTGTCCCATACATATGTACAATTATTACTTGTCAACTAAAAATGAAAGGAAAAATAGTCCTAGGGCCTAAAAGTGGATGATTAGACACCCTCATCTGCTTTTGCTGCTTCCCCAGAACTTACCAGAAAAACAGTAAAGAGTGACTCTTAAAAATATATCTAACTGATAAAGACTGGGAGAACAGAAGAAATGAGGCGGAAAAAAAAAAGCAAGATAGAAAGCAGATGGGCCACTGTAAATGAAACCTAAGAAAATGGAATACTAAGTAACCCAGTAGCGGAGGAAGCTTACACTGCAGAATCTTTAAAAGGCTCAGGAACTGAGGCTCTGATACCTCTGGAAGTGGACGTGAAGAGAGAGGCTAAAATAAGGCAACCGATAGTCTGTTTAAGAAAAATTTAGACTCTGATTCATTTTCTCCATCTCTAACCATTTCTAAACAGCTATATGTTTAGAGCTAGACCCCTCACTCTTAAAAAGATTGGGTGAGGCTTGGCGCCTGTAGCTCAAGCGGCTAAGGTGTCAGCCACATACACCAGAGCTGGTGGGTTCGAATCCAGCCCAGGCCTGCCAAACAACAATGACAACTACAACCAAAAAAATAGCAGGGCATTGTGGTGGACACCTATAGTTCCAGCTACTTGAGAGGCTGAGACAAGAGAATCGCTTAAGCCCAGGAGTAGGAGGTTACTCTGAGCTGTGATGCCACAGCGCTCTACCCAGGGTGACACCTTGAGGCTCTGTCAAAAAAAAAAAAAAAAAAAAAAAGATTGGGTGATTGTTTTCTTTTTTAAAGAGACAGGGACTTTCTCTGCTGCCCAAGCCAGAGTGTAGTGGCATCATCATAGCTCATTGCAGCCTCAAACTCCTGGGCTCAGGTGATCCTCCTGCCTTAGCCTCCAGGGAGTGCTGAGGTGTGTGCACCACCATGCCTGGTTAATTTTCCTCCTTCTCCTCCTCCTCTTCCTCCTCCTTCTTTTCATAGATTCAGGAGTCTTTCTACGTTGCTCTGACTGGCCTCAAACTGCTAGCCTTAAGCAATCCACCCTCATGGGCCTCCTAAAGTGCTGGGATTACAGGTGTGAGCACTGTGCCCTGCCTGATGGGGTCTTTTGACAAGTTGCTACCACCACAAATTGAGGGCAGAGGTACCATACCACCTGACGGTAAGTTAGGGGAGTATAGCATGTTGATACTGAGGATACCACTCCCATCCCAGCCCTTGGCCTGGTGCAGCCCCTGGGCCCCATCCAGACAGGAGATAGGAACAGACCCTTCTGCAGAACTTGTGCAGCTCAGGAAGAGTGGATCCTGATGTTAGGACTTTCCGACTCCCTGACCCAGGCAGCGCTCCGTACCGGGGTACTCAACCGTTGACAAGCCCTGAGAGCCTGACCCCACTTCCAGTTAATCTGCTCCATCACCACATGTGAATCCAGGCAGCTTAAGAGGGCCTCTTATAATCTCCATCTACCAAACAAATGAAAAAGCAATTTGTGGAACATGACTGCGGGGAAGAAATTGTGAAATAAAAAATCAACACCTGCAATTTAATACACTCAGAAACATATAAGAAGGGATTACAATCATAAAATGGGAATAGAATAGTATAAAAAAATTACAAAAATAATTCTTCCTTTTCATCTTCCTTTCTTTCTGTCAACAATTGAAAAGCCATTAGGTAGAGCTCCATGACACAGGTGTCCTCTTGAAGGTGTGGTTCAGGGTTTGGGCGACTGGTGTCTCAGTCAGATTTTTGTTTCTATAACAGAATACCTGAGACTGGATCACTTATAATAACATAATTTATTTGGCTCATGATTCCAGAAGCTAAGAAGTCCAAATCAGGGTCTGCATCTGGTGAGAGCTTTCTTGCCTTGCTATGACACGGTGGAAGGCATCACATGGGCATGAGTGCTCACAAGAGAAGGAAGGGGGCCAACTCAGCCTTCTGAGAGGATCCTACTCCTGGGATAAGGAACCTGCTTCCACAACAACAGCATTCATACAGACAGCCCTCAAGGTCTGCGCACCTCTTAGGGTACCACTTTTCAAACCCGTTGCACTGGGAATTAAGTTTCCAGCACATGACATTTGGCAGACACATTCAAACTATAGCATTCTGTCCCAGAGCCCCCAAATTCATGTCCTTCTCACATGCAAAATACATTCATCACAATATTCCCAAAAGTCTTAGCTTGTTCCAGCATCAACTTGAAAGTCCAGAGTTTTGTCCAAATCAGTTACGGGTAAGAAACTCAAGGCATGATTAATCCTCGGGCAAATTCCTCCCACCGTGAGCCTGTGAAATTAAGCGAGTTACGTGCTTCCAAAATAATTGTGGAATAATCAGGCATAGGATAGACATTCCCATTCCAAAAGAGAGAAACAGGCAGGAAAAGAGGAATAACTGGCCCCAAGTAAGTTCATAACCCAGTCGGGTGAACATTAAATCTTACAGCTGGAGAAAAATCTCCTTTGACCCCAGGTCCCATCTTCTGAGCATATTGAGGTGGGACCTCCTTGGGCCTCCAAGGCCCGGGCAGCCCACCCCTATGGCTTTACTGGGTTGTAGTCTTGTGCCTGCACCTCTCCCAAACAGGTGTTGCCCACAGATAGCGCCACAATTCTGGGGCCTCAAATGTTGCCCTAGTGGGCACTCCAGTAGCTCTTCGCCATGGCAGGTTTCTACCTGGGACCTGGGTCATCCGTGACTCCTGTGGAATCCAGGTGGAGATTCCCACAGCCCCACAGCTCACGCCCACTGTGCATCTGCAGAGTCAGCAGCACGAGGAGGTCTCCAAAGCAAGAGTGACACCTGGGGGTGCTGGAGTCACGGCTGGGCAGCCAAGGGCACGGTGCCAGAACACAGGGGCAGGGCCTTGGGGCGGCCCTGGGCAGCAAATGCAGAGGTCCCACAGGTGCCTTCTGGAAACCTTACCCACAAGGCCCTAGCTTGTCTTGATGGTCTCCCTCCATTCCCCACTCTTGGTGAATAGAGAGCCCGGCTGCCTTCTGGCCACGTTGTCTCCTTAGCAGACAGTTGCTCAGCCATACCCTTAATGCTCTCTCTGGAACTCGCTTTTTTCTTTACACAGCCAGACTAAGAGTTTTCCAAATCTTTTTGTTCTGCGTCCCTCTTACTTGTAAATTGGCTCTTTAAGTAATTGCTTTCTTTTTTTACTATATGCTGCCAAAAGAGGGCGTGCAGCACCTTGAATATGCTGCACACCCACCTTTGCTGCCTAGATATTTCTTCTGCCAGACTTCCTAGTTTATTGCTCTTAAGTTTTCCTTTCCACAAAGTTCTAGGATCTGGACACAATTCCACCAAGTTCCTTACAACTATATAAAAGGGTGGTCTTTCCTCCAGTTTCCAATACCTCATTCCTCACTTCCATCTGAGACCTCATCAGAATAGCCTTTACCATCCATATTCCTACAAACATTCCGATCACAGCCACTTAGGTCATCTCTAAGGTGTTCCATACTTTCTCTATGTGACTTCTCTTCCCTCATCAAAATCGCCCTTGATGCCCCATTACTAGTAATTTAGACTGTTTCTAGCCCATTTCTCCAAATTCTTTCAGATTCTACCTATTCCCCAGTTCCAAAGCTGCTTCCACATTTTAAGGTATTCACTATAGCAATGACTACCACCACTTCTTACTACCAATTTCCTACCTTAGTCCATTTTGTGCTGCTATAACAAAATACCTGAGATTGGATAATTTATAATGAACAGAATTTATTTGGTTCACAGTTCTAGGGGCTGGGAAGTCCAAGATCAAAAGCTCCATCTGTTGAGGGCCTTCTTGCTGTGACATAACATGGTAGAAGGCATCACATGGGCAAGAGAGTGTACGAACATGAGAGGGAAGGGGGCTAAACTCATCTTTTTATTAGAAACCCATTCCCATAATAACAGCACTAATCCATTCCAGAGGCAGAACTCTCATGGCCTAATCCCCTCTTAAAGCCTTTCAACACTGTTGCACTGGGAATAAAGTTTCCAACACATGAACTTTGAGGGACATGTTCAAACCATAGCACCCCAAGATAGCAGTCAAAGCAAATGTGATGAAAGGAGGGTGCCCTTGTGGGGAGCGGCAGCCTGCACAGAGTGCTGAAGACCATGGGGGTTGAGCAGGGCAGCCCCAGTGGCCACCTGGTGGGAAGTACTGGAGTCTGAGTAGGTAAGGGTAACGTCCCTGAGAAGAGATGGGTCTGCAGGAGCCCATCATGGGTGTCACAACCTGGGTAGGGTGAGGATAGGCAGAGAGGGGAGACTGGTTACACACAGGGGGATTGATCAGAAAAGTAAATATATTAGTGATAATGGGAGCCAGCTTCCTCACTGTCAGAGAAGGGAGTTAAATATTAAAAGTATGGAAAGGGAGAAAACCAAATCAAACTGTGGTTTGTAATGGAACTAGAAGCGTCAGGTTAAACTCATGGTTAGAAAGATAGATTTAGATAGATAAATAGATAGACATAGACAGCTAGATCAATAGAGGCAGACAAATACAGATGTGGACATGTGTACAAATATACATCTATTTCCCACCTAGAAACCAGATATTGCTTCTAAATACAGTTCTCGACTGTGGGAACCAGGGCTCCTTGGAGAAATGGCTGATTCAGAACAAGATAAGTCTGGGGCATCTTGTGGTGCCAGAGAGAAAGGAATTGCTCACAGAATGAGGTAGACGTGTCAGAAAGGCCCAGGTGCCAGACAGAAGGGGCTCCCACCGGGAAAATCTGAGCACCAAATTATGTAATGGTGGGGACAGATTATAATCCGTTGAGTAAAATAAGACACCAGAAATCCATGCTCATCTGAACAAATAAAAAAAAAAGTTGAACAGTAGAGTTACATAGTGTCAAAACACCTCGCACGAAAATACATACCAATTACAAAGCGGGAAAGAATAGCATCTCCGCGAAGCCTGGCAGACGCCACCCTCATCCAGTCATGACAAGGGACACGAGGAAGGAGACGGGTGGAAATCCTGCCCCCTGTAGGCTGCGGTAGGAGACAGATTCCCAGAGCGGACCGCAAGGGAGGTAGCACGTGCCTCTCTTGGTGAGAACCCTCAGACAACCCCAGACTTGGGGGGCATCCCACAACAGCGTGGGGATCTGAGTGTCAAAGCCTGGGGAGGGCTGGGGAGAATTGGCAACCTGACTCTGACCCACATACTCTGCTACGAAAAAGGTCAAGGGCAACGCTGGTAAAACAGGAAGGGGGGAGGGGAGGCAAGACGAGGTGGCAGTGACGTTTCAGTGCCGACTTTGATGGCTGTAGTGAAGTTAGTGTGAGCTCATCCTTGTTTACAGAAGCTAAGGAATTTGGTGACTTGGGGAATCATGGCAGCAACAAGTTGTTCTTAATAGTTCAGGGGACGATCATTCGTACTGTGCCTGTAAGTTTTCCGTATGTGTGACATTGTTCCAAAATGAAAACATAAGTAAATAAATAAATTAACAAACAAACAAATCTTTACCACCGGCAAGAAGTAATTAAAAAGTGGAAGGGTCCTGCCGGGCTCTGGCTCTGAGAGAACGTGTGGAGGCTTCTGTCTTTGTTGGTGCGAGGGCGCCCTCTTGTGGTTTTCACAGCACAGTGCCCCACATTGCACCGGATGAGACCTGGGACGTCTTCTTCTCCCACAGCTGAAGACTGTTGGCAGAGGTCCTCTCATCCAGCCTTCTGCCTCTGGCCAGGGTTTCTCCTCACCCAGATCATAAAGATACCTGTGTCTTCTTCCTCCAGAATTCCAGAGAGCCCTTTTCTGGCCTTGATTCTGGGAACTACTCCGAGGACTGGATCCCTTGTATGTTCTCTGGACAGATAGGTAGGTAAGCTAAGAAACAGAGCAATGAGGGCCACTGACAAGGGCTGTAAAGGACAGCCCAGCTGGAAGGCAGAGGCTACCTCTAACCCCTACCTGGCTTCAGGCGCATCACTTTCCCCAGCTTAACTTCTGTTTCTTCATTTCTACATTGGAGACCATGAAACTTGTCCAGACTTTCACAGGAGCTAATGAGAGAAAAATAATAGGTCCCAGTTTCCAATTAATGGGTGACCGCATGTCCCAGGCTGCCTGGGGAAAGCCTGATTTACACCTGCTGCCTGGCGTAATTACTAATGACCTCTCTTTCTCAGTCACAAGTGTCTGGGTTTGGAAGATAAATCATTTAGCCTCTCTACTAAGCACAGAAAATCTCCCAAGTGGATGGTAAATCATAGTCATTCTGCCACCTGTGGGCTCACTTCTTAATGGATTTTTGAAGGTCCTGAGCCTTTGTGGTTTCTTCTCATCCATTCTACTTTGGATGTGACCTGTGCAGAGCAATGAATGCAAACTCATTTTGGTGTCACCCTTTAATAAATCAGAGAGTGAATCCCATTCTGAATTGGGAGCTGAGTCTACCTCAGGTGACTGGGCACTTGGTGGCCAGCTGGCAGAGAGTCAGCTCCTTCTCCAGAGACTCAAGGGCCTGGGCAAAATAGGTTACAAAGTGAATTGTTGAAAAAGATGAAAGCATCTGTCTCCCTCTTTCTGAGGAGAGTCAAGCCTAGGAGTTCTAGGGTAGGACAGAGGCAGACAAGGGGTAACAGCCTTCATTTCAGAAGCTCTCACTAGGGGTTGGTCCATCCCAGCATGGATCTGGCTTTTCCTGGAGATGGGGGACTGGGGGAATCAGGTACTTTGAAGGTCAGAGACAGGGCACCCAGCTACCTGGGAGATGATGGGGGCCTCTCAATACCTGCTTGGAGAGGACATGAGGGGGTTGTGAATTCTGAGGTAGGACCCAGTCCAGGCTGTGTCTTGATGGGCTGGTGGTGGGAGCCAAGGGGTTGCACAGGGGTCTTTGGAGACTCTGTGTGCAGTCAGCGGAGTGGAGCATCTTGGCAGTCAGCTCCATGCAGCACGGGAAAGAGGAGAGAGACCAGGCCCCACCTGTAGAGGAAGGGGCAGTACCAATGTCAATGGCACAACCTGGGCTCTGGGCCAGCCCCTGCCCCACGTCCTGAGACACCATGTACCAAACTTTTTGTAAAATGAAAGAAGGGAGTTGGATGTGGGGTGCTACAGAAATGCTGTGGAAATTGGTCCCTGTAAAGGGGTTACAGAAGGCACAGGGATACAGATCAGCTTGATAGAGAAAAGTGAAGGATTGTGACATTTCTTAAACGCATGAGTAAAGAAGACTTCACACTAGTTGCAGGAATCATTGACCACGTGAGGTCCTCAGCTCTTGGAGAAGTAGAGATGGGGTACAGAGGAGATTTGGAGTTCAAGTTTCATTTTTCCTTCATCATTATTGTTTAAATGTACATTCACTGTGCAAACAGCGTGTGTTCTGGAAAACAAGCAATATGAACATTTACATGATTAAGAGGTCATCATGCCATTAGGACATGATCTCAAACCCTCCCATTTTACCCTGGAAAGAGTGACTACTACCTGCATTTTTCAGCTGGGCAGGAGCAGTGACTTCCCTGAGCTCTCACAGGCAGGTAAGTGACTTGGCAGGGATTTGTCTGTCTGTGTCTGCACCACTACACCCCCCAACCTCTCTTGGCTACTTCCTCACTGGGCCTGTTCGCATTTCAGGCCCTGTCCTGCAGGGCCTCGGAGGCAGAGCTGTGAGGAGGTCTGGGAGATCAGTGCCTTGTGGCCGTGCTAGTGATGGCCTGGGAGCTGCTGGGGGGTGGCAGAGCCAGCAGCCAGGAAAAGGACTGCTCCTGGGACAGGGTGGGGACAAGCTGGGGCACCTCTGTGTGTGGCCTGACCCTCCCAGCCCTGTACTTCATTTCCACCTTGCGAATCTTTCCAGCTTGAGCTCTATGGGAAAGGGGATCCTACGAACAGCAGTTCTGAGCCTCGTGGGGGAGCAGAGGTGTGGTGTTGACTCCCAGACCCAGCATAGTGACCCTGGGGCCTCACCTTGCCTCTTGGGGTGAGAGGTGCTTCTTGGTAGAGAAGGACAGCCCATCCTGGCCTTCTCAGAAGACTTAACAAATCGTAATATTCGAGGAATATTCATGCTCAATACACATTAGCTGAGTCCAGACAAAAGGGTGTTACCTTAAACGTAATTTAACCAGAAAAAGTGACAATTCTGCTGGTTGAGAGTCTTGTGCTCTCTCCTGCTGTGGCAAGGCAGGGAGTGTATCTTCCCAGAAAGGGGAGGCCTTAGGGGAAGGGGTGGGGATGCTCTTGCAGAAGCTGCAGTCTGGAAGACAGTTTGGCAGCCGTCCCCTGCCTCCACCACACACTGGGCACAGTCACAAGAGACACAGGACACCCCTGTGCCTGGGGCCTGGGACCCAAGCAGGCAATGCACCTTGCCACCCAGGCCTCCGTGCATTCTGGGGCTGGACAGGGCTGGAGGTGGGAACCTTTCCTTCTCCCTCTGGCTTCTCTCCTCATCCCCTTTCTTCTGTTCTCTGACTGCTCCCTAGAGGGCCTGCCTTTCCCTGGAGCCCTGCCCTGATGTGAGGCTGTAGGGGGCTGGAGTGGCAGAGTGGTGATGGGGGCAAGGGCAGGAGCCCCCTCCTTGCCCCTCCACAGCTGCTCCGCCTTAAGTGCCCTCCCTGGAGAGACTCCCAGGGCCTGACCACCTGCTGTGAGCACAGGGTCTGCTCCTGCAGCCTTGTGGGGTGTCCTCCTGGGCAGGGAGCATGGCCAGGAGGAAGCCTGGCCCTCATGGGCCCACACTGGAGCCAGGGCCTATCAGCCCTCTCTCACACCAGCCCCCTCTCAACTTTCACCATGGAATTAGCCAATGAGAAAAAGTTCCTTTCCCACGGAGACTGTACAGAGGCAGCCCCGGGTGAGGTGGAAAGTGCTAGGGGACAAGAAACAAAAATTCAAGTCAGTTCAGCCCTGCCACGGGGCAGCTGTGAACCTTGGGGCAAGTGCTGAAGCTTTGGACACAGGTCTCTGCCTGTGGTGAGCAGGCTGGCTCCTGCCTTACCGGCCTGGGGCAGGATTGTTAGGAGCAGACAAACCTAGAGCCTGCACAGGGGCACACAGCGAAGTCCTGGGTATTGCCGAGGACAGGAGAAGCCTGGGGGGCTGGGGGAGATGGGGGCTTGCTAAACTGTCTCTCCAGGAAAGAGCAGTAGCGACGCCCGGGTGCAGGGTGGCCGAAGGAGAGGTGCAGGGTAGAGCCTGGGCCAAGAGAAGAGTCTGGGAGAGTTCCAGGGTGTGTGCAGGGTTGGGAAGACAAGGGGAGTTGCTGGCCTGTTTCCAACACTGGGCTTCTTCGAGTGGCTCCCATCTCTGCAAAGGCACCCCCATCCACTTAGCTCTGCAGGCCGGAAACCTAGGAGCCTGCTTTAACACTTTCCTCTTCCCCGCCCCATGTCCAGTCAATCTGTGAGCCTCGCTGTGTTGCTTCCTAAGCAGCTCTTGAGTCTGCTCTCTCCCCGCAGGGAAAGCCATGGGGACTTGAGAAGAATTAATGTGGCTTCTGGGCAGCCAAAGGGGCAGCTGGAGTGGACACTGAACTCCGTGCCTTTGTGTAACTCGCCTGGTGTGGGTGTTGGTGGCTGCATTTAGGGCTCAAGCATGTGATCTCAGCTTGGCCCAGTTGTTACTTCCAACCAGGAGGCTGATTGTGAGTGAGAGATGAAAAGAAGTAGGGGCAGCTCTGCACTCATCCTGGCAGCAAGATGCTGGGCAGGTGGTAGCCCCGACCAGGTTAGTCCTACCTGTGGATTTGGGCTTCTGCCCATTTTCAGCTTCCTCTTCAATGCTGGCACTTCTCAGTAGCCTTCCAGAGCTTTCTCTTTCTGTTTAATACATGGCTCATTTGTATTATTGTCTGGCTACAAAGTGAGCTACAGTAGAAGCCAAGAATTGGGAGATAAAGGGATAGATCAGAATTTGAGCGGTCTGGGAGGACGTCTGGAAGGAGATGGGACTGCACACAAGTGTAACTGGGGGCAGGGAAGGACTAATCTTGGACGGGGGAGTCGAAGGGGACTTTTATTAGAGTTTCCAATTTGTAGTCCCCTCCTGGTAGAACCATCCCTGACTCCCAACTATTGATCACTGTCATTTCAATAAAGTGAAAATTGCTTAACACCATGATTCATTCATGAATATGCTTTTCCTTAGGCAGAATATTAACTCATTTCAGTCATTCACTTATCAGATCTTTCTGAGTGTCTGCTTAGTGGCCGGTGCTGCGTTGGTCGCTGGAAACACTAAGATGAGTAAATACAATATTTGACCAATTGGCAAATTCATGTTCAAAAGGGACCAGAGAAGTATGATTACAATGCAGTGTGGTACGTGCTATGATGGGGAATTATACAAGGAGCTCCGAGGCACAAGAGGAGGCAGCATGGACCTCTGCCTGAGATGGGTCAGGAAAGAATTTCAGAAAGCAGATTCTAGCTTATATTAACATGTAAATGACTAATGTGGCATAAGATCTGTTCCTAAGATAAGCAAAACAATGTCTGGCTCACCTGCCTGGAGGCAGAATTAATAGTTTTTGATAGACAACAAGAAACCAGGATAGGACTATAGTGAGAAGTACAGGTTTTAACCCCAGAATATAAGGATTTGGGTCTCAGACTTGCAATAGATAAGCCATTTGATTTGGGGCCAATGATTAAGCCTCTCTAAGCTTGTTTCCTTAACTGGAAAACAGGAATAAAAAGAGAATTGACCTCATAGAATTTGGGGGAGGATAAAGTGAAATACTACAAAGAGGGTACCTAGTACATAGTTAACACTCAATAAATGATAAATCTAAAGTGAAGTTCTGGGCTCTGAAGAGTGCAGAGGGCACCTAAGAAGAAAGAAAGGCCTCTAAAATGAAGCTGGGAAGACAAAATGCAAATAATAGTCACCAGTAAATATTACATGTTGTCACAGATGTTTTTTCTCTTAATCTTCCTCACAACCCTCTGAAGCAAGTCTAATAATCTTCGTTTCTAAGACCATATGTTGCACCCCTTCCTTTTCTAAAGGGGGAAACTGAGGCTCAGAGGGGAAGTGATTCCTCCAAAGCTCACCTGGCAGCATCAAGAGTCAATGTGCGTCTTCAGACCACACAGCCAAGTGCCTGTTTGAATCCTGTGCTCTGGCTGCTCGGCAGGGCTGAGTGAGGCCGTGTTGTGGGCAAAGGCTGGGGCAGTTCCCAGCTCTGCAGTGGGCTGGCCGGGGGTGGAGCTGGCTGGGGTGGAGGGCCCCTAGCTGGGGAGCACCCAGATGGGTTCCATGGCGATCCCCAAGAGAAGACAGAGAGGGGGGCAGGGCGGCCAGGCAGACAGAAGCACATCCTGTTCAATTTCCTATGCAAACCTGCATGGGTGATGCAGTCTTCTTGGGGATAGAGCTGGCCTATGGGGCTTGCAGGCAGGATCTGGTGACAGGACCCTCAGCTCAAATAGCACCACCAACACTGGGTGACCATCTCTGTGGGCCAGGCTTTTCCTCACACCTCCTCTTGCCCAAGTAGACATTACAACCTCTGCTCTGCACTTCAGAACACAAAGACTCTGAAAAGTGAAGTTACTCACCTAGGGTCACAGAGGAAGGCAGTGGTGTAACCTTCGCTCCAGTTGGGCCATTCTGTCTCTGATACCATCTTCTTTGCAAAAAAAGATCCTAGCAGCTAATGAGAATTGTTGATCACTGACTAGAACCAGGGACAGTGCCAGATACTTTTCCTGGATTCCTGATCTGTAATGACACTCTCTTATAGTATGGAGTAGCAATCTCAGTCTCAGAGAGGTTATGTGACATGCCTGAAGCCACACAGCATTCTAACCCAGATCTCCTTTGACTCTGAAGCCTATACTCTTCTCCAAAGCTGGTTTCCCAAGGTGTGTTCCTTAGTATCCATCAGTATCCTACAGCAGGTGTGAGGCTGTTGGTGGACAAACATTTTGGGAGCCATTGGGTTAAACAATTATCTTTAGAGTGTGATTTCTCAGTGGCTGTAAGAATCTAGCACTTTTTCAAAATCTCTGACTGTGGGAATCGGTAAACCCAAACTTGTTTGGTCCATAGTACCAACCTTCATCACAAATGGTTACATTAGTTAGGAATATGTTGAGCTGCAAGTAAGAGAATGACCTCAAAAGTGGCCAGGAAAAAGGACAGAAAGAGGCAATCCAGGGCTGATGTGGTGGCTCCGACACGGCGCTGGGAACCCAAGCTCCTTCTAACTTCCTGCTCTGTCGTCTTTAACATGCAGCTTCCATCCCAGTGGCTATGAAATGACTGCAGACCTTTCAGGTTTCCTGGCTACAGTCCTGGCAGGAAAAAAGAGAAGAGAAGGAGCAAGGATGAGTCTGAACCTTTGTATCCTGGGAGCATCCCCCAGCTGGCATCTACTTACATCTCATTGGCCATAAACCTTTCACATGATTGCTGCAGCTGCAAAGGAGCCTGGGAGATTGAGTATTTCTAAGAGGCCCATTATCACTTGGGTGAAATCCGTGGTATGGGTGATGAACAAGGGGAGAAGGGATACCTCAAAACACCTCCTGGGAACAGTGTTCTATGAACCTGACTTGGAAGTGTGAAAAATGTTGCTCCATACTCATGCCACCACTCTTAATTTTTCTTCCCAGTGGAAGTCAGCTCACTCTCCAAATGGCCCCTCCTCTGCCCCAGGTGTCTCAGATTTCTCCCATCTCCTACTCCATAACCCTGATTCTTGGCAGCGTGTGCACTCCGCATCAGTACATGGTGGATTGGTGAGAGTGAGGAACATGGATGTCCATCTCCTCTATTTTTTGAGATGGAGTCTCTCTCTGTCACCCAGGCTGAAATGCAGTGGCTTGATGATAGCTCACTGTAACCTCAAATTCCTGTGCTCCAGTAAGTGATCCTCCTGCTTCAGCCTCCCAAATGGCCAGGACTACTGGCATATACCACCAAGCCCAGCTTAATTTTTCTTTTCCTTTTTTTTTGGTAGAGACTGGGTCTCACTATGTTGCCCAAGTAGGTCTTGAACTCCTGGCCTTAAGTGATCCTCTGACATTTGCCTCCCAAAGTGCTGGATTACAAGTATGAGCTACCATGCCTGGCCCATGTTACCTTTCTGCTGCTGGAGGGCAAGGACTTATCTTATTTGCGTAAGTATCTACCACAGGGAAAGCCCTGGTACAAAAGCCAATTAACTGCACAGATGGATTGCAGAGGCAGGAAGTGGTTTGAAAAGCCTTGCTTGGTTAATAGAAGCAAGTACCAATTTGAGCCAGTAAAAACAGAAAAGCAGACTTTTTAATAAGGATCCAGGGGTCCCTGGGAAATATAGGGCTGGGATGTAGGTGGGACTTAGGACAGAATGGGACAGTCTGACAGGGCATCAGAATGCCAGGCAATCTCTCTCTGAGACTGGGCTACTTTATTACCATCTTAGTTTCTTGGGCAGCTAGAACAAAATACCAGGCATTAGGTGTCTTTTAAATAACAGAAACTTATTTCTCACAGGTCTAGAGGCTGGGAAGTTCAAGACTAAAGTGCCGGCAGATTCAGTATCTAGTGAGGGGCCGGTTTTCTGGCTCATAGATGGTGCTTTTTGCTGTGTCCTTCTACAACGACGGGAACATGGATCTCCCTGGGATTTCTTAATCCTGTTCAGGGGAGCTCTACCCTCATGGCCTAACCACCTCCCAAAAGCCCCACCTCCTAATACATCACTTTGGAGGTGAGGATTTCAGCATATGAATTTAAGGAGCACACAAACATTCACACCAGAGCAATCCTGCACTTTCCACAGCCCACCTTTCTGTGCATCTCTCTAGGCGGCAGGAAGAAGAGCCCCCCCCACCCCGCCCAGTTCCCAGTGTATGTAAGCTCCACACTCAACCTGACCCACTTAGCTTGATTTCTTTTTTTTTGTAGAGACAGAGTCTCACTTTATCGCCCTGGGTAGAGTGCCGTGGCGTCACACTGCTCACAGCAACCTCCAGCTCTTGGGCTTAAGCGATTCTCTTGCCTCAGCCTCCCGAGTAGCTGGGACTACAGGC
>CAUYON010164861.1:0-15432 GCA_963573935.1 Arctocebus calabarensis | reverse complement strand
TAATTCTGTACATTGGTGCAATCATAGGGCACGATTCATATACATTCAGAAATGTTTTCATCGTACTGTTACAGATAGCCTTCATGGCATTTTCTTGATCACTATATAAAGACATTGATACTCTACATTTAATAAGTTTCCTTTTTGATGGAGTTGTTTGTTTTTACTTGCTGGTTTGAGTTATTTGTAGATTAGATTTGTAGATATTAGACCTTTGTGAGATGTGTAGTTTGAAAATGTTTTCTTTCATTCTGTTGGTTGCCTATTCACTCTGTTGATTATTTCCTTACCTGTGAAGAAGACTTTTAATTTAATCAAGTCCTATTCATTTATTTTTGTTAATGCTGCAGTTGCTTTTGGTGTATGAGTCATAAATTCTTTGCCTAGACAAATGTCTAGAAGAGTTTTCCCAATGTTTTCTTCTAGAATTTTTGTGGTTTCATTCCTTATATAATATTTAAGTTTTTAATTTAATCTTGAATTAATTTTTGCATATGGTATGAAATAGAGGTCCTATTTCATTCTTCTGCATGTAGCTATCCAATTTTCTCAGGACGGTTTATTGAATAGATCTTGTTTTCCCCAGTGTATAAGGTGGTCTGCTTTGTTGAAGATCAGTTGTTTATAGGCAGATGGTTTTATTTCTGAGTTCCTTATTCTGCTCCATTGGTCTGTGTCTCTACTTTTATACCAATAACATGCCATTTTTGTTATTTATAGCCTTGTAGTATAATTTGAAGTCAGGTAACACAATGCCTCTGTATTTGATCTTTTTGCTTAAGATTGATTTGGCTTGGGCTCTTTTTTGGTTCTCAACTAAGCATAGAATTACTTTTTCTAGATCTGTGAAATATGATTTTGCCATTTTATTGGGAATTGGGTTGAATATGTAAATCACTCTGACCAGTACAGACATTTAAAAAATGTTGATTCTACTGATACCTGAGTATGATATGTTTTTCCATTTCTTTGTGTTACCTATGATTTCTTTCATCAGTGTTTCGTGGTTCACTTTGTAGAGACCTTTTACTTCCTTAGTTAAGTATATTCCTAGGCATTTTATTTTCTTTGAGGCTATTATTAATGACATTTATTACGTTGAGTCTGAGCTTGTTTTCAATGTATAGAAATGCTACTGATTTGTGTATGTTGATTTTATAACATGAGACTTTGTTGAATTTATTTATCAATTTTAGGAGTCTTTTGGGTTATCTACATATAAGATCACATCATCAGCAAGCAGGGTTAGTTTGGCTTGCTTTTCCCTGATTTGGATGTCCTTTTTTCCTTTTTCTTGCCAGATTGCTATGGCGAGGACTTCCAGCACTATGTTGAACTGAAGTGGTTACAGTGAGAACCCTTGTCTTTTTCCAGTTCTCAGGGAGAATGTTTTCAACTTTTCCTGTTCAGTATGATGTTGTCTGTGAATTTGTTGTATGTGTATATAGATTTTATAATTTGGAGAGTTATTATTTCTATGACAAGTGTGTTGAGTTTTTTTCTTTTTTTTCATAATGAAAGGGTACTGGGTTTTCCTGAATTCTTTTTGAATCTCTTGAGATGATCATGTGGTCTTTGTTTTTAATATGGTGAATCACATTTACTGATTTTCCTGTGTTAAACTATCCTTCTATTCCTGGGATAAAATACACTTGATCACAGTAGATATCCTTTTAAGATGCTGTTGAATTCAATTTGCTAATGTTTTATTGAGTTTTGCATCTGTGTTCATAAGGGATATAGGTTTCTAGTTTTCTTTTTTTGTTATGTCCTTTTCTGGATTTATTATCCGGGTGATAGTGGCTTCATAGGATAAGTTAGGGAGGATTCTCTTCTTCTCAATGTTAAGGAATAGTTTCTATAGAATAGGTACCATTTCTTCTTTGTAGGTCTGGTAGAATTGGGCTGTGAATCCATTTGGTCCACGGCTTTTTTGTTGGGAGGTTTTTTTATTACTGCTTTGTTCTCACTGTTCATTATTGGTGTATTCAGGATTTTAATTTCTTCCTTATTTAGTCTTATGAAGTTATGTGTTTCCAGGAATTTTTCCATTTCCTCCAGGTTTTCTAGTTTATTTGTATAGGTTTTTATAGTATGTAGGAATGATGTTTTGTATTTCTGTAGTAGCAGTGGTAATGTCTCCTTTTTCATTTCTGATTGAGCTTATTTGAGTTTTTTCTATTTCTGGTTAATCTGGTTAGTGAGTCTCAATTTTGTTTATCATTCTGAATAACCAACATATTGTGTAATTGAGTATTTGTGTTTTTATTTTTTGTTTTCTATTTCATTGACTTCTATCTTGAGCTTTGTTATTTCTTTCTTTCTGCTAGCTTTGGGTTGAGTTTATATCTCTTTTTCTAGCCCCTTAACATAAGACATTAGGTTGTTAATTGTGATCTGTATGTCTTTTTGATGTAGATATTTAAGACTTTGAATTTTCCCCTTGGGATTTTTTTTTAACTATATCTCACAGATTTTAAAAGCTTGTGTCTCCCATGTCATTAGTTCAAAGGATCTTTTGATTTCCATCTTAACTTTATCATTGACCCAAGGATAATGTAGCTTATATTGAAGAATTAATATACTTTTAAATGTCCAGAATGGATTGGAATATGGATGATAAATGAGATGAATGAAATTGAAGAGAAAGTTGAAAACCAACAGAAAGAAGCCAAAAATACATTTTAGGGCATGAATGAAACATATGAAAAATTTGGCTAAGGAGATAGATGACATAGAAAAGACATAATAGAACATAAAGAAATTAAAAAGTCATTTAGGCAACTACAAAACACAGTAGAACATTTTGACAACAGGGTGGTCCTGGCAGAAGAATCTCAGAGCTTGAAAACAAAGCTTTCGAACTAACCTTGTCAGTGAAAGATGCAGAAAACATAATAAAGAATAATGAACAATCATTCAGGGAAACATGGGACTATGTGAAATGAGGATTTATATAAATTATAGGTATCCTGCAAGGAGAAAAAGAAAAAAGCATGGAAAACCTATCTGAGGGAATTATTGAGGAAAGATTTCTCATATTACCAGGGATTCAGATATCCTGAGAAAAGATGATCATTGAACACTGAAAAGATTCATAGCAAATAGGCAGTTCCAAGAGACATAGTAATCAACCTGGCCAAATCAAAATGAGGGAGACAATTTTATATACTCAATGATGAAAGGAACAAGTAATCTATTCATATAAAGGAAAACCAAACAGGCTGACAACAGGCTTCTCAGTGAAGACGTCCCAATACCAAGCCAGAAGGTATTGGGCCCCATTTTTAATCTTCTTAAACCAAACAACTGCAAGCCAAGAATTTTATAGCCTACAAAACTAAATTGCACAAATGATGGAGAAATACTTTTCCAGATAAGCAAAAACTAATGGAATGGGTATCCATTGTGCTATTTCTTGTACTATACACTTTTGAGACTATAGGAAATGCTCAAAAATGCATAGTACAAGAAACAGCACAATAGATGCCCATCAGTATAAAACACACAAAAGGTATAACTCACATCTCTTTGAAACCATAGCACAAGAGGAGACACAAAATGATAAAGTATCATTCGATGTAATGAACAGAAAGGCAACTTGTGTAACTAACACTCAATGTGAATGATTTGAATGCCTTATTCAAAAGACATAAACTGCCTAAGTGGCTGAAAAAACAACCCAAGTATTTTCTCTCTCAAAGAAATACATGCACTCCCAGTTTCATAAAGCAAATTATTCTAGATATAAGCAAAGAAATAAACAGTAGTGTCTTAATTGCTGGGGACTTCAACACTCCATTGAAGTGTTGAAGAACTAAATAGATTATCCAAGCAAAAAGTGAATCTAGAACACATGGACCTAATAGACATTTCCAAAACATTCTACAAAAAACTACTTAATATACATTTTTCTCAGAAGCACATGAGACATTTTCCAAGTCTGAGCATATCATAGGCCACAAAGCCAATCTCAACAAATTCAAAATAATAAATTCATATACCATGTATCTTCTAAGATCACAGTGGATAAAACTAGAAATCAATTCTAAGAGAAACACTCAAAACTACACAAAATCATGGAAATTAGAAAACCTGCAGCTGAATGATTATTATAAATTTATATATAAATGTAACATTATATGTAAAATTTAATTTATATAAATTGGTATATTATACAAAATTTATAAAAATTCTAAATGTACATTAAATAATTTAATAAATATTAAAGTTCTAAACATTCAACATGGCAGGATACCATATAGTAAATGTATTTATGTCCAAAGATTAGGAAATAATTTCTTAAACCAGATATCTTAGGAAGTTATAACAAATGACAAATAATTGATAAATTTTATAAAATTTGTAGAAGTGCTAAATATACATTAAAGAATTTATTATACCTTAACATCCTACACATTCAAAATATTAGAATAATATATAGTAAGCATATTTATTACTTAAGGTAGAAAGGATTTCTCATGTCAGATACATCAAGAAATTATAAAGAGACAAAATTTAATATGTTTTATAAAGTTTAGAAACTTCTTAAAAACACACCCCCATGTAGTCAAAAGATGGGCAACAGAAGGTATTTGTAATATATACAATAGATCAATAGTAACTAGCCACAAAAATGTAACCATTAATATATGCTACAATTTTGGAAAAAAAAAAAGAAACAATTCAATAGAAAAATGGACAAAACATGTGAACAAGTCACTACAAGAAGAAACCAAAAGGCAATGAACCTTCGAAAAGATGGTTGACTTTACTTGAAAATCCAAAAAAGCAAAATGAAAAATGAGACTATTTAAAACCCAGTCACAACAGATTATAAAGATACAGAACATCAAGTGTTTTGGAAAATGTGATGAAATGCTAGTGATAACATAAATTGGAACTTGCACTTTGTAGGGTATTGTGACAATGTCTATTAAAGTTGAAAATGTATATACACTATGGCCTGACAATTCTATTTCTGAATATATGTCCTAGATTAGATTCTAGGGCAGATAATGTTGCAAATGTCAGTATTGCTGATAAGACAGAGAAAAAATATCAAATGTTCCTAGAAGAAAAATGTATCAATAAGCTGTTTATTTAAGATATAATAAAGCAGTTAAAATGAATGAACATAAAAATGGATATACAGATGTCCATAAAGATAGTGTGCAATTTAAAATGGTTTAACATAGTGAGTTGCACAGGAACTTTACCCCGTATATGGATAGATTTTAAGACACCTGAGTTAAAATAAAAACAAATAGAAACTTTGTAGAAAGTTGCATGGAGCATATTGACGTTTCTGTAAATTGAAACCCCCCCCACAGTATGATGTGTATATTATTTATAAATATATTTTGATTACAAGTATATAAAATGTGAATTGCATACTCAACAAATAAAGGACAGTGATCAATGTTGGGGGTAGAGAGAGTTATAGTATTGGGTAGGGGTTCAGAGAAAAGTCTAATTTTATCTGCAGTATTTTAAATCTTTTATAAATATGAAGATCTGAATCAGATCTGATAGACTATTGACACTAACTCTTGGTGGTAGGTATATATTTGTTGGGAAAAAAGTTGCAAAAACATTACAAAGAAGAAATATTCTTAATATTAACATAATTACACAGCTCATTGAGCCTTTTAAAAAATTACCTTTTCTTACTACTCTGTTTGCTATCATAGTTTTTGTGCGTGTTAGCATCTAGGAGGGCTGCAATTTAGAAAAGATTAAATTTACACATTTTACATTCCTTTAGTTGTTTCCAATAATAATAGCTTTTATTATCTTCCAAATGACATCTCTTTCTTGAGTCTGCAAGTACCTCTGTGTATTTTTCTTATAATCCAGTATTCCCAGAACTTAATTTTAGAAATATATTTCCAAAGGGAATTACATTTTTGAAATAGAAATGCAAAAACAAAAATATTTTTAACTATATATCAAAGAAACTGTAAAAATCTTGCTTTGAGTGGCTCAAAACAAAATTAGAAAACATTGCATGGGTGTTGTGAAAAGGAAAAGGATTTTTATGGATTGCTCAATGAGGTTGTTCAAATCTCCTGTGAGGCCAAAAAATGACATATCATAACACTAGGAAAGTTAGCATGTATGTAGTACCTTGAAAGTGCATAGCTTTGGAGTGAAATAGGCCAGTGTTCGCTTTTTTTTTTTTTTTCTGGGCTGTCATTTACAAAATTCTATAGTCTGAGAAATTCTACATTTCTCATGCCAAAGAATGCAGTTGTGCCGTAAACAGAGTTTCAGAAGAAAAAAGGGCTATTCCTGTGTCAAGAGCTGGAACTCTACCAATCTTGAATAAATAAATGATGATAGTTCTTTTTGTCAGTTATTCAGTGAATTTATGAAGGGTGGTGTCTATGTTTGTCTCATTCATTTTAACCAATTTTCATAGATTATGTAGAGTGTGCAGAACACTGAGATTTATAGGAAGGTAAGAACTCTCATTGTCTGCATTTCAGAAATAAAAGTGGCCAATAAGCTTGTAAAAGAAGATAGCTTTCAGCATATTTGAGAGAAAATGTAAATCAATAGGACTTCAAAGTGCTGGAATCTTCAATAGGGAATATACTTTTTAGATTTAACTTCATAAAACAGTATCCTCTTCCCCCAAAGATGGTAGGAAAAAGTAACATTTCCCTTCCTAATATCTTTCTTATTGGTTCCCTAAATTTCCTTGTAATTAAAAGCCATAGCACTATACAGAAAGAAAGATTACAAAGTCCTATCATATTTCTAAGTGTAATTTCTAAGTGTAAGGGACATTTAATAAAATATACCATTCATTCTTTTATAATGCTTTATAAATGAGCCTTTCCATCCTGCTATAAGGAACAAAGAAAATAATGGCATAGAGGGGACTGTTGTATAGGAAAGCACTGCAGATTTGACCTTACTATTTTTTTAAGTTAACATTTAGCCTTCTCTGATATTTTATAACAGTAAAGCCTCAAGTTTTGTATTCGGGAAGGACCTTCAGTTCTGTGCTGCCTGGGGTTCCATCTTTTCTCTCCTTATTCTGATGAGAGACCAGGGCTTGACTTGCTGTGCTAAGCTAAACAAAAGGCATTTCTTCCATCACCAACTATAGAAAAAATGAGACACATGATAGAAAAAAAAAAGAAACCTACCTGCCAGAAAGCAACAATATGTGTTTGAAATTTCTACTATAATAAGCCAACAGCTATTTACATTCTCCCACATCCAAATCTAGGCCAACGGTCCATTTGAACCTGGCATCCTTTTTCAGAGTTAAAAAACCTCATGAAGAGAAAGGGCACATACCCCGGGCTTTATTCTTGCTTTAGAGCCTTTGTGGATTTCATTCAAACTGATAGAGCATTTTGAAAATGTTTCTTTATAATTTAATTTTCCCAAGGTTTTATTGATAAAGTATATGAAGAGCTATACTATGTATTAACGTGCCTGATCTTTCAGAGAAGCATTTCAAAGGCCGTGATACAGGAGACAGGAAGAAATGTCTGCACAGTCTTTATTAAATTCACAGTAGCAAGTGTTCTCTCACCTTTCTATACCCAGAGATGCACATCTCTGTCACCACTTGGAGCCTAGTGTTTGTAAGTAATGGAACAAGAAGAGCACCTGGAGTGGGCTGAGTGTCGTCTACCCCAAATTCATGCCTACACAGAAACTCGGAATGGGACTGTACTTGGAATTGGGGTCTTTACAGAAGTAATCAGATAAGGATCTTGAGAGGAAATTATTATGAATCTAGGGTGTTCTTGTAAGAACACATCGATGTCTTGATAAGACAAGAGTTCACTTAGAGACACAGAAGATGATATGAAGATTGAGGCAGAGATGGCAGTGATGGATCTACAAAGGAAGGATGAGCAAGGCATAGGAAAAATCTTCCTTCAGAGCTTCCAGAAGGAACCAACCCTGATTACAGCCTGAGTTTGAAATTCTGGCCTCCTGTAGTGGGAAAGGATAGATTTTTATTATTGAAAAGCACCCAGTTTTTTGTACAGCATCCATAGAAAATATTTTGTTACAGCATCCATAGAAAATAAATATTCACACCTATTTTTCTAAAGAAATTTCTTGTCCTCTCCCCCAATTATTCTGCTATAATACTTAAGTGTTCTGGGATAAGTTAGATGAGAACATTGGAGTTGTAACTCTTAAAAGCTACATTCCATACCATGGCCTACCATGCAGCCATAAAAAAGATGGAGATTTTTTATCTTTTATGTTTACCTGGATGAAGCTGGAATGTATTCTTCTTAGTAAAGTATCTCAAGAAAGGAAGAAAAAATATCCAATGTACTCAATACTACTATGAAACCAACATATAATCACCTACACATATATACAAATGCTAAACATAACTGGAAAGAAAGAGGGAAGAGGAAGGAGGGTATTTGATGGGACCTCACCTAAGGTGCATAATACCATGGTATATTTCAAAACTATTAAGAGTAGAGTATAAATGTCTTACCACAACAAATAAGCAAGGGAGGTGATGGTTACATTAATCAGTTCAATGTAAGCATTCCACATTGTTTATCAATTTAGCACACTATACCTCATAAATGCACTAATGTACACAGTCATGATTTAATAAAAAAAAAAGAAAGAAAGAAAGCTATAGTCAACTAAATCTAAGATTGTAGAAATAACTTTTCCATAGTGATAAATCAAACATCTAGTGTCATATCCTCACAGCTGAAAATTATACTATCTGGGTTCTCCATGGAAAAACCCCTTTTATATATGTGTGTGTGTACATATATTTTACCTGATCCTTTATTTCCAATGTAACACTGGAACCTTGGGAAAGTTGTTTAACCTCCCTCTTGGTTAAGTTTCCTTATCTGTAGAACTGGGTAATGGTTGTATTGCTCACACACACAAATATATAAAGAGTGTTTAAAAGCAAAAATGAGATCAAAGTAGTACACAGATGACAGTACACACCCAATAAATATTAACTGTTATTTTTGGTGTTGGTATCACCAGTATCAATCAGCCATTCAAATTAATCAAGAAATATTGAACAGCTACAGCATGCCAAGTGCTGCCCCACCTGTTGGCGATACATGTGAGCAAAGGCAAAGTATTTGGTGTTAATTGATTTACTTTCTATGAGGTGAATGTAGTAGGCAGAATAGTGTTTCCCTAGAGCTATCCATGTTTTAGATTCCTGATTCTGTGACTGTGTTAGTTTATATGGCAAAGGGGCAGTAAGATGGCAGATGAAATTACGTTTGCTAATTAGCTGACTTTAAAAATAGGGAGAGTAGCCTGGATTATCCAGGTGGACCCAATGTAATTACAAAGGTCCTCACATGTGGAATGGGAGGGAGAAGTTAAAGGAAGACGTGACTATGGAGAAAGGTATGCAAAGATGTGCATTGCTGTTTTTGAGAATGTGGGAGGGGGCTATGATCCAAGGAATGTGAGTGGCCTCCAGAAGCTGGAAGAGGCAAGGAAACAGGCTCCCCCTACAGTCTCCAGGAGAAACTCAGTCTTCTGATGCCTGCATTTCAACCTGTTGAACCCATTTTGTCCTTTTGACCTTCAAAACTGCAAGGTTGCAAGGTAAAAATTGTGCTGTTTAAGCTGCTAAACATATAGTAATTTGTTATAGCAGCAACAGAAAACTATTACAGGGAAGAAAGAAAACAAACACCTAAACCGATAATAAACAAGATAGGGTCATTTTAGCTTTGGTAAGATAAAAAATGGCAATATGTTGACACTTTCTTCCTCTCTCAAGTCTTCCTTCTCTCCTTGATGCCCTGCTTCAGGGGAAGCACAATTCCTGTGAGTTTCCATTGCACCCTGTAATCCTCTGTCATTATATTCATCTGTTTTGTTTTGGTTTCTCAAGAACTTATGAGTTCCTGAAGATAAGGACTCTGTCTTCTCTCTGTCTTCCCAGGGTTGACCTGCACATTGCTCATCCTCAGCATCTGATCGCTGAGTGAATAAGGAATAGAAGGTAGCTTCTCAATGAATCCAAATACATCATCAAGGAAGAAACAGGTCAAATACTTTCCAGGCCACATTTCTTTCTTTCTTTCTGCATCTTTGACGGGAAGGAAGACTTTGGATGATGAATGAATAGATGAAGCTAGTGTGTCACTCAATTCCAGCATTTTAAAGCTATCTCCAAAGACAGTTCTTTGGGCTTGAGTGCAGAGTTATTTGTGTACGAACTCCCAATCTAATACATATGGACAGGTATTCATTCCTGTTTCCTGGGTGCCTAGTAATATACCATGTGTTTGAATGATATCTCCTTTGGTATGCAGATGAGGAAAATGAGGCTCTCTGTTGTTAAGTGTTGTGCCAAAAATTACACAAGAATTCAGTAGCAAGGCCAGTATCAGACCTCAGATATCTTGAATCTAGACCACTATTTTATTTACTTATTTTTTTGCCACTCTTGGACACCAACTAATAATTTAGAAATAAAACAAATTCTTAAACCTTCTAGAATAATTATTCACAGTTGTCCTCTAACTATCCCTGAGTGATTAATAAGGTGAAATAATTTGAGCGTCATCAGAGTGTGTCTCATGCTACTCAGCTGCCGCTGTTTCATAAAGCCATAAAGCACTGACCTCACACTCACCCAGGAAGGCATCAGGAACTGATTGGTGCTCATCTCAGCATCACTGGCCTCTGTGAATGGTTTTCTGAAAAATTTTTTAAATAGCCTTTTGCACAATGAATTCTTTTTTTTTTAAAGAACAGAAAGGTAATTTTTATTTTAACAAAATAAGAGAATTATTAAAGAAAACATTAAAGGAAGTTTTACTTTACTAATATCACAACACTTATTGTCTATGAAAGTTCTAATAATTGTAAGAGAAAGGAGAAGTTTGGTTGCCACATGCTGCCATTATATCAGGTGCAGTGACAAGGCTTACAAAGTAAAAGAATCAGTACAACTCAGTGTTTTTCAACCTTTTTTTTTATCTCATGGCACACTTGAACATGTAGTTACACTTCTACAGTGCACTTAAACTATGCTGATCCAAAAGAAAGGAAGAAAGAATATATTTACTGTGTTTTGAAATTCTTTTGGAAATAATTTAATTAATAATCTTTAAAAATTTTCATGGCACACCTAAGATCCTCCCATGATACACAAGTGTGCTGCAGCACACAGATTGAAAATCCCTGGTGCTTGTATTTCCTCATTTCCCCAGGTAGATACGGAAGTTTCAGTTTCCTTTCCTGGATGAACATGGATGTACTTCCTCAGTTTCCAGGTAGCCAGGAAACTATAGAAGCAGGCAACCAGGTTCTTAAAGACAATCCAATCCAATTCTATATAAAGATGAAGAAACTGAGGCCCAAAGCATTTAAACAACTTTTCTAGGCGGCAGTGGTCAATAGGAGAGGAAGCTGGGCTTAGGACTCAGGGTCTACAACTACAGTGGGGTTTTCACTCTCTCTGTCCCTTTGTCCTGTAAATTTTGTTCTTTTCCTTCTCCATCCCTGCTTTATCATTGTTCGTGACCTCCACCCCAGCCAAGAGAAGAGCTATGAACTGTACTTGAGATTGACTTTTGTTTGATTTAGAAAGAAATTATTCATTTGAGTGGAACTATGGGAGCTGTCAAGATGTCTTCAAAAAAAAAATATGTTGTTTGAGGACTAGAACGGGAAGAATAAAGCCATTTGTATTCAGCCCATTCCAAAACTAGATTCTGCTAGTGTTCTTTGGTATAGGGCATCATTCATTGACCCTATCTCCATGGCTGTTGTGAGGGTGACTGAGGACAATGGAAGGTGGAGTTATTTATATTTTAATTTAGAATTTATCGATTTTACTGATCCTCTTGTTCTTATTGTTCTCTCCTTGTACTTTTCTATATCAAAAGCACATCTAATTTTTTTCCTAGTTTCTTTATTTGGAAAATTAGGATGATAATGAGCCTTACCTCACAGGTTTACTATAGTGATTAATGAATGAAGGTATGAAAGAGGTTAGGATGATGGCTAATAAGTAGTGAACTCTATATATTGTTAAATGTTTTTGTCTTCCTTGTCATTGCTATCCTAGTTCAAACAACAAGAACAATACCTAGTTCAAATCTCTTTTTTGTGGCTAGCTTTTCTGAGCACTCCAGAGGGAAGTAACATTTCTCCTTATCAACTACCTTGGTATGTATAATTTATGCTTATCTGTGATAATATTCTTAGTTATTTTTACCATGTGCCTATTATTTCATTCAACAAATATTAATTGAGCATCCACAATGAGCCAACACTCTGCCAAGCCTGGTGAGCACAACCACATAGTCCCTGTTCTCAGAGAATTTACAATTTAGTGTCCTAATTTGCCTTTAAATAGATTGTGCTAATATTATCTGCAAGCAATAACCTACATAAAACAGAATGTAGATTCTGTTGCCACAGTAGAGGATGACAAAGGATCAGGTCAGGAAATAGTAGCTTTTGTTTGCATCTTACTTGTAGTTTTTATACAATTATATCACCTGAAGACAATTGTAGGTTTTCAGAATATCTAATCTTTCTGTGGTAGAGGGAAATCATGAACTTCCTGATGTTTCTTGGGTGGAAGACTCTAGAAGCAGGTTTCCAATGACCTGCATATAGTTTTTCTCTTTTTCCTGCTCAGGGATTCCTACCTTGTGACTTTGCCATTGGTCTGACTTTCTGTAGCCATTTATGTAACAAACCAATATCCTGAATACTGGAATGGTCATTCTTTGATCTAGACAAGTGAACAAACCTTGAACTTGGGACTGAACTTATTTCTGTCCATAGCAGCCTTTGATATTAGTAGAGTGATTTTACTGAAGCATTGACTCTTCATTATATTTTCTGTGATATGTCCAGCTGCAAAGACCATGTGCATGGACTTAATAAACTTCCCTTTTCTTTTGGCATGTTCCTTTGAGGCCTATCTCAAATATTACTTCTTATGCTCTTTGCACTTTACCACCTTCTCTCTTTTAGTAGAAGCATTTGGTTTCTTCTTGTGCTGCTAACTGTATTGTACTAAAATCTCACTCTTTCCATTGGTTTAGAATTTAAAAAGTTCTGTTGTCTATGGGGATCTACAGGATCTATTTCCTCCTTTACATTGCCATCCTTATTTCATCATTCTCTTCCCATTGTTTGCTAAGGGGCTGCCCTGTTAGTCTTCTCTGGTAGTTTCTCCCAGAGGCAGCTCTTCTCAGCCTTCTGCACTAGCTTGTCCCTGTGCCTGAATACATTTGCCTTTGGCACCAACCTCATTCCTAATGCATCAGCTTCCCTAACCCTGCTACTTAAAACAGGCTTTTCTGAGTTACAAAACCTTGCTTATTTCTTTCGTAGTATTTATTATGAACTTTGTTTGATGACTGTATCTCTCTAACACTGGCATGTGGCTCTGTGGGGATAGGAACTCTATCTTGCTTATTACTGTATTCCCTCCACTCAGCACAGTACATGGTACATGGCAAACAGTCAAGACAGTCTGATGTTGCTGACAAATAGACAGATAGATTTGGACCAAAAATTTCCACTAATACATGGTTATCAACTATGGTATATACTACAAAGAAAAAAAAAACTCAGATCTTTGAGGTCATCTAACAGGGAGTTGAGTTGGCCTCCCTGAGAAAGTGTTGTGTAACCTGACATCTGGGGAGTGAGGCATGTTTCCCACAGGAAAGGCAGAGAGCATTTCTCAAGTGAGATGGAAGAGCATGTGCTCAGGCTCTGGGAGGAGAAGCAGCATGATGCAATCAATAACCTAAAGGAAGCCCAACACGTCTGGAGTCCAGGACACCAGCAGAAGGTGGACGCCAAAGGGAGGATGCACAGTGCACGCAACTTCCCCCTATGTGGGGATTAAGTGAGTGCCTGTGTGGATGGGATGCAGGGATGGGACAGGCAATGGCCCTTTTTTGTTTGTTTTTGTAGTGTTTCCGGTACAATGGCCAGCAGATAGAAGGAGGTCAATTAGTGATTATTATTCAAGTAGAAGCAGTTTCGAATTAGTACTTCCCAAAGTCAGCTCATATGCAGCATCTGAAAATAAAAAATTACAGAAAGGAGCTATTTCTGTAGGGAGCCTGGCTGCTACAATTGCTGGTGAATGGAGTGTGCCTGGAATTCCTTCTTCTGTCAGAAAACCTTCATCAGTCTCATTCTATTCCTCATGTCTCAGTGATCTTAAATTTAATGAAAACGTCTATGTCTAAAAGGCTGAATGGCATAATCTTACTAAGTAAAGAATTTAATGAAAATTAAACTTTATTTTTTAGTGTAGAAGAATTATCTATTGTCTGTTTTCAAAGGCAAAAATGAGCAGTGGTTTGTGCTTTGGTTAAGGGAAAAATACTCAAACTATTACCAAAAAGAGTTCTCTCCAAATTTTATTTATTTCTATTTAAAAAATCTTAAATAGTCAAAATAAGTAGTGTTTAAGAGAATAGAATGGAGACAAAATGCTTTCCTTTTAAGCCATGCATTGCAATTTTTCGGTGAGTTTACAGTTCTTTAAACATATTCTTGCTAAAAGATTCAAGAAGATTTAAGACTCAAGTTAAAGATTGAAGAAGGAGGACATTCAACTGATTTAGGTACCAATAGTTAATAAGAACATGCAACTTATTTATTATTTGAGTAGTAATAACACTAAAACATTTTATAAGGAGCTTTGCTCTAAAGAAGCGGTTCTCAACCTTCCTAATGCCACAACCCTTTAATACAGTTCCTGTGGATCATGACCCACAGGTTTAGAACCGCTGCTCTAAAGTTATTTATCAGTGATTTAAAAGTAGACAACATTAAAATTCACCAAAGAAAAGCTTGCTACCAATTGATTTTAAAATTTGCCTCCCTTCGTCAGTGCTATGAAGTTCAAATTAACTATAGACAAGAAATGAATTCTCATAAGAAAAAATGGAACTATGCACTCTTATTGCCTTGTTTAATTGTACTATACACCTTAACATTATGTAAGGTACACTGTTATTAAACTGTGAATCTGCCTTTGCTGGGGTCACCCACTTCCTGTACCAGGTTTTCATGTAGCATTTATTGATTTGACTAGCTTCAAGGATTAGACTCTGAATAATTTTTTAAATGAAAGGGAGAAGTGGATAGAAATGTCTTCATTTTGCATCTTGAAGGTGGACTTTCAAAGGTTTAATAGAATCCTTTATCCTGTTTCCGTTTATTTATTTATTTATTTATTTATTTTTATTAAATCATAGCTGTGTACATTAGTTCAAACGTGGGGTACAGTGTGTGGGCTTCGCATGCAATCTGAGATATTTTTATCAACCTGATTGACATAACATTCATGAGATTTTCTCGTTTACTATGTGAAAACATTTTTGATCTGTATTTAGAAGTTTTCTCCTGACCCTTCAAATATGTACCACACATGTGATCTCACCC